>CAUYPK010110968.1:0-32426 GCA_963574355.1 Loris lydekkerianus | reverse complement strand
AGCACTGCCCCTTCTTCCCTAACCTTTCCTAAACATACCGTATATACTCGAGTTATAAGCCGAGTTTTTGTGCTGAAAATTTATGCCGAAAACCCCAAACTCGGCTTATATTCGGGTCATACAGGTTATCTGATTCGGTGTGCTTAGCTTAACAGGTAATCAAGGTAAATCACAAAGGTTAAAATCCTTCAAAACTGGATTCCTCCTCCTCATCATCTGTATGTCCAAACAGAGCTTCAGCTGTATCTGATGTGAGGGTATCAGCATTTAACCTACTGATTCCTCAATTATTGTAATTGTTTTGGGTACATATTTTTATTTTTGAAATTGACCAGTGGCTGCTGCATTTTCCACCTCGGCTTATACTCGAGACACTAAGTTTTCCCAGTTTTTAGGGTAAAATTAAGGGGGTCGGCTTATACTCGGGTAGGCTTATACTCGAATATATATCATATATTACTGGGCAAGAGACATGAATAGAACCTTCTCTAAAGAAGACAGATGAATGGCTAAGAAACATGAAAAAAATGCTTATCATCCCTAATCATCAGAGAAATGCAAATCAAAACTACCCTGAGATATCACCTAACCCCTGTGAGAAAGGCCCACATCATAAAGTCTCAAAGCTGCAGATGTTGGTGTGGATGCGGAGAAAGGGAACACTTTTACACTGCTGGTGGGACTGCAAACTAATACAACCTTTTTTGGAAGGAAGTGTGGAGAATCCTCAAAGAACTCAAATTATACTTCCCATTTGATCCTGCAATCTCATTACTAGGCATCTACCCAGAAGAAAAAAAAAAAAATCTTTTATCATAAGGACACTTGCAGTAGACTGTTTATTGCAGCTCAATTTACAATAGCCAAAATGGGAAAACAACCTAAATGCCCACCAACCCAGGAATGGATTAACAAGCTGTGGTATACGTATACCATATTATATTCAGCCACTAAAAGAGATGGAGACTTTACATTTTTTATATTAACCTGGATGGAGGTGGAACACATCCTTCTTAGTAAAGCATCCCAAGAATGGAGAAGCAAGAATCCAACGTACTCAATTCTAATATGAAGGCAGTAGATGAGCTAATACAAGGGGTGGGTAGGTAGGGGAATGAGCAACTGGGGGAAGGGGTACTGGGGATCACATTGTATGGCTCACTTGGGGGCGGGACACAATTACAAGAGGGACTTTATGGAACAAATGCAACCAGTGCAACCTAATTCTTTGTACCCTCAATGAATTCCAAACAAACAAACAAACAAACAAACAGACAAACTAACAAAAAAAGACAAAACTTTTTGCACTGGAAATTCATTTTCAGAGTAATATGAGTTATATCTAGTTAATAACCTATGAAGTAGATGTTATAGTCATTTAATATTTTTATCTATGGAAATCCTTAGAAAATTGGTGATAGTTAAGTTGGGGAGCTCTGCAGTCAGTGTCGCTTAGTTTTCTACTATTCACCATCAGCAAGTTTAGAATATTGCATTCAAAATGAACAACAACAAAAAAAACACTCTTTTTTTAAGATGGCATAGGCATAGTTTGGAATTTTTCTTTCTTTTTCTTTTTGTTTCTGGTGGAAAGTGAGCTGAAAGCTTCTTGGATCTTAGCTGGCAACTCTTTCAGGACCATACATTCTAGGAGTCAGGTGTACAATCAGTAAACAAGAGTTATAGCATCAGCCTAGTACAAATTTGAGAGCCTAAAGGTGGGATGTGAAATTGACTTGAACCAGGAGGAAAAGAGCGACTTCTCTGGCTAAGCACAGAAATGTTGGATGACTGACTTGGATTTAACAAGATGCACAAAGTACTTTTTGCAACAAGAATCTGGACTTTTGTATAGTTTTAGGGAACTAGATGACATTACAACTTAAGTAACATGTTGAAAAATATTTTTTTCACCTTTACATTCCTCAAAAGTCTATATTATCCCTCAGAAATACCCCAGAGTTTTCTCTGTTGATCCTAAAGACTAGGGTCAGACCCCAAATCTGATGGTGTTTGAGTTCCTTGAACCCAGTGGTCAACCAGTGGCATTTTCTCCCTTGGAGCTTGTGTTCTGCTGAAATTTGGTTGGCAAATTATTTTCTTGTGTATGTGGTTTTACAGGACAATTGGAAGAGCAATCTTACAGCTTTGAAGTGCAGGAGAATGTTGTAATGTCCCTGGGATCTGAGGAATAAATGCAGTCTC
Organism: Loris lydekkerianus; assembly: GCA_963574355.1. NCBI lineage: Eukaryota > Metazoa > Chordata > Mammalia > Primates > Lorisidae > Loris > Loris lydekkerianus. The sequence continues at coordinate 30,221 of CAUYPK010110968.1, read as the reverse complement.
CTCAGTGATGGATTAGTCAATTTAGTACTGTTCTCAGAACAGTTCCTTAAATGCTGGAGAGCCATTGAAAACTGGCCACTCTGTGAGTCACCAAGAAAATACATGTAAACCGGGTAACATTTGAGTCTGACCAGAGGCATGGCTATGTCTATGTATCTAATATATACATATAGAACACCTTTTAATATAATTTATATATATATGTGTATATATTTATATATCATATTAAAAGATTATCATTTTATTTCAATTTTGGGAAAGCATAGGAGTGAGACAAACATTTTAAATTTTCTCCTGAGTGCTGAAGAGTCTGCTAGGGTTTGCTTGGTGGGGTGGGTGCTGGGGTTAAGGAAGCGGAATTAATGAAGCTAATTGATCTTCTGGTGCTAAAAGATTCTGGAAAACTCTGACTTTTGCATGGAAGTGAAGAGAACTGGCATGATTGTCTCCTAGAGATCCTGTTGTAGAAAAGGGCAGTCCTTGTAGGTAGAAAGTCTAGATATGGCCATAGAAGAGAGAGGAGTTGTTCGCCACACTAGAAGTCGGCTTTCTTTTCTCTGGACCTTTAGTTGTTGCTTCCTCTGTAGGTCTCCTCTGAATACAGCAAGGTCTGGGGCAGGATTCTACATGGAGGTCTTCACACTGTATGTGTAAATATTTAAAAGGTATAAACCAAGGCGAAAACCTCTTAAATAAGACATATTCTGTCCTCAACTTCAAATGAATGGAAGGCTTGTTACAATGTTGGAGTTCTTGAACTCCTGGGAATCCCCTGCCTCCAGGGACCTGACACTCTGCTTTCCCATCTGAGCTCCCTCCTGCACTGCAAAAAGCCTCATATTATGGCTATTTCCACGCAGCACACGTGTCAATGCTTTTTGGCCACGCTGGCCTCAGAAGGATGGGCCTCAGGAAGAGCTCAGGCTCTGGAATCAATTTTGGGGCTCCTAGGACAGAGCAATCTGAGGTCCTGTGTATGTGGAGTGTGGCCCAGAAGAGGAAAGTCTGGGGTCTGGGGATAGGGCCACTGGCCTGGAGCTTCCTTAGTTTAGGGGAGGGGGCAGTAGGTGGAGAGTGGCCAGAGTGGATACCTTTAGAGTGTGGGTCCCGAACAGGTCCTTCTTGCTTGAGTCTGAAAGCAGTACTCTGACTAGGGTTCTCAGAGAATGGAGACTCAATTTTCAGCAGGGTACAGGACTCCCATCTTTGGTTTTCTCTGCACTGCGGGTTCATCGTCTGTTTATACAGTGATAAATGCTTTGTCCTTGCGGTTACTGGCACAGGTTAGCAAGACATCAGAAGAGTCTCCCAAGTTTGCCTGTCTTTCCCTCCCCCTTAAGCGAGACCCTTGACACCTCAGAGGCAGAGCTGAGTCCCAGTCAGGAGCCATCACACTTGCTTCACTGAGATGGATTTTAGAAATCCTAAACCAGGCCTGGTGTGGTGGTTCATGCTTGTAATCCTAGCACTTTGGGAGGCCAAGGAAGGTGGATTGCTTGAGCTCAGGAGTTCAAGACCAGTCTGAGCTAGAGTGAGACCCTGTCTCTACTAAAAATAGAAAAACTAGCCAGGCATTGTGGTGAGCACCTGGAGTCCAGCTACTCTGGAGGCTGAGGTGAGAGGATGACCTGAGCCCAAGAGATTGAGGTTGCTGTGAGCTATTATGATGTCACGCCACTCTACTCAGGGCACCTGAGAACTGAGTAAGACTCTTTCTCAAAAAAAAAAAAAAAAAAAAAAGGAAAGAAAGAAAGAACTCCTAAACCATGCCTACCCTCATTTGATTCAGAATGTCCTCTCGGGAAAACATTGTGTGTGTTTGTATGTGTGCAAGGGTAGATATATGCCTGCTAACTTAAACGCTGAGCAGGTATTACTAAATCTTGATGTTCTCTTGTGTCTGTTTATTTTTGGTCCCAATCAGGTATTCGGGTTACTTTCCCAATATCTAAAGTTTAGAAAGATAAGAATTCAATGAATTTAACTGACAGAGCCTGTAAAATGCTAAGAAGGATCCATATCCTACGTGTAAATATACTTTTCTTTGAAAATTTTAATCATGAAAGTTTAAGTACACTAAGAACTTGAAGGATATGTTGTATAAATTATGATGCATCATTTGCATATTGGGTGGATGACAGCCTTTAAACACTTTAGTAAATTTGTCAGCTTTTATGGTAGAATTTTTAACTGTATTTAGTATCAAATAACAAATAATGACTTAAGCTAGATGAAAAGAGAATATTTATCTGGTCACATTTCTGAAAACATTAAGCCATTGTAGTGTTGCCGGCAGCAGCTGGATCCAGGGGTGCAACATCCTCAAAAAATGTGGCTGAGTTCTTGATATTGTTTTTCTTCATGTTGGCTTCATTCTTGGGCCAGTTCTCTCTTGTGGTGACAAAGATGGCATTGTGCCTTCTGGAAAAACAGCTCGTCTTTTTCAACAGTTCTAATAAAAGCACTACAGCCAATTCTCTTTGAAACATTTTTGGGTCATAGGCCCATCCCTGAATCAGTAATTGCGTCTGGAAGAATGGGATGTGCTGATTGGATAAGTTGAATCACATGCTCACCTACTGCCAGGAGATTGGGTGGTGGGCATGGGGTCAACTCATCTAATCATGTTGTCGGAGAGTTGGGAAAGGAACGCCTCCCTGAGGGACTACCAGGTTATGACTTAGGAAGGGGGCCTGGATGTTGGCCAGGCCAAAACAACAGATGTCCCCTACAAGATTGCAAAATCTAATGAGCTTTAGAGCCCACTTTTTAAAAATGGTGACAGTAAAATACACCTTATCTTACTTCACAGGATCAAATTCAATCCCTTGATAAATTTAAAAATTATAAAGAAATTTTACAAAGGCAAGGTAATATTATAAGTTGTCTTTTGCAGGTCATTTGATGAAGGGGCTACATAAGAAGATAACTACTGATGTGCAAATTACACCCAATTTTATTTTACCGTATATTGATCTCAATATAACTTTTAAGGAGTTTGGAAATTATTTCTTTGAGTTTTGCAATAAGTGAGACTCTGATCATATACTGATGACACAAACTGGAAAAATTTCTATAACTTCATGGAAAACTGGGATGCCTTTCATGGTCTTGGATCAGTCAGTGCTCTCCAGAGAAACAGAACCAGTAAGACACATGTGGAAGTTTATTTTGAGAAACTGGCCAATGCAATTATGGAGGCCGAGAGTTCCCGTGATCTGCCACCATCTAGGAAAGCCAGTGGTGTAATTCAGTCAGAACCACTGAGAACCAGAGAAGCTAACATGGTCAATTGCAATCCAAAAAAAATGAAGCAAATTTCTTCTTCCACTTTTTGTTCTGTTTCAGGCCCTCAGTCGATTGGATGATGTCAAGAAGTTTACTTTCCAGAATCCACTGATTCAACTACTAATCTCATCTACAAATACCCTCACAGATACATCCCCAAATAATATTTAATCTGGGTACCCCATGGCCGGTCAAGTTGACACATAAAATTAACCATCATCTCTCTCCCTGTCATATCAGTTTGATCAGCCAGCCAAGAAATGATATATTTTGAGAGTTTTCAGACTTGTAAGGTCACTAGAGGGTTAATGGCAAAGCAAGTTACCTTAGCTCTCACTTAACTCCCTTTTAAATAAGAGTTTAAGTTTTCAGGAGCTAATCTGCAAAGTGGCTAATTTGCTGGGGTGTAATGAAAGTAGACACTTACTTTGAGAATTACTCTTATACAATTCTTCTTACTTTTTAATGGTGGCTCTATTGTTCGTAAGGAGTGCCTTATGTACTTATTTTGGGGCAACATGGGGAATTTAATTATTAAGTTAAACAATAAACTCTTTAAATTACCTTCTTTCCAAGGGATGCAACAATTCTATTAGTTGAATCATAAATAAGTAAACAAAACCTTGAAACAATTGAAAAACCCTTATAAAAAAGCAAATGATCATAAAAGACTTAGTATCCTGGGGCCTAAGCAATATAATTAAAAGTCACATTTTAAAATAAGTTGTTTTATAAAGCAGAAGAAAGCACCAAGGTGATTGCCGTATTTCTAGAAGCTTTCAGACCCTGAGTGCATTAGTAGGATTTGCATGATTATTATACTTTCTTATGTTTTGTAAAATTATTATATTTATTTATGTTTTTACAAAACATAAGAAAATATAACTGATCATTTATCTTTCTGGTATATAGGAAATATTCAGAAAGGTAAATGCTCTTGTTTAAATATTAGTGTGTCATAACCTGTATTGAAAAGGAGATACACACTCCCAGTGTTATGGGAGCCAATGGAATATGATTATTAACAGCTATCAATTTTTTAAATTTATTTTTTACATTTTTAGAAATAGGGTCTCACTCTGTTGCTCACAATAGTCTCAAACTCATGGCCTTAAGTGATCCTTTTGCCTTGGCCTCCCAAAGTGCTGGGATTATGATGGCTATCATTATTTAGGATTTATAAATGTTTGATACTCCTCTAAATAAGTTAAACATATTTTCTCCTTACACTCCTTATAATTATGAGTTATATTGTGTCCCTCAAAAATCACAAGTTGAAGTCCTAACCCCCAATCCCTTAGAATGTGATCTCATTTGGAAATTGGAAGATGTAATTAGTTAAGAGGAGCTCATACTAAAGTAGTGTGGATCTCCAATCTAGTATCACTGTTGTCCTTATACAAGGGGAAATTTGGAGATAGATAGTCTCATGGAAAGAACTCCACGTGAAGATGAGGTAGAGACCTATGAGATGAGGAAGGCCAACCTTTGTTAGTAAACCATCAGAATCTAGGAAAGAGGCCCAGAACAGATTCTCTCTCATCATCACCCAAAGGGACCAACCCTGGCCAATGCCTTGACCTCAGACTTGTAGCCTAGAGAATTATAAAATAATAGATTTCTGTTGTTATGGCAGCCCTAGCAAACTAAGGTGATCTCCATTTAGCAGACGTTTCTGAGGCTCTGAGAAATAAACCTGTCCAAAGTCAAACACCCATGAGGGGGCAGAATTGGAGCTGGACTTGGTTCTCTCCAAACACTGTGCTTCTAACCCCCTCCATCATTTTCTCAAAACTAGTCCAAGGACCACTTGTGTAAGAATCACCTGGGATGCTTATTAAAAGTGCAAATTTAGGGACTCATCCCAGATCCAGCCAAGGTCCCCTGGGCTTGAAGGAGTCCTTCTTCATGATCTTTCATCCTTCCCTAGGCTAGACCAGCCATCTTGCATGGCAATTTCAGGATAGTTTTCCAAAAAAACAAGTGTGGAAGCTGTAAGATCTCTTGAGGTTAAGGAACTGGGACTTGCATAATATCACTTCCAGCACATGCTATTGGTCAAAGCAAGTTACAAAGCTGGCTCAGTGTTACAGAGTTTGAAAAATGGACTCTGTCTAATTCTGGATGGAATAATCAGCAAGGTCACAGTGCTCAGATGCACGCAGTGTGAAATGGAAGGGATTTCTGGCCCTTAATCTACCACAAGGGCAATCTGACAGGTTGCCATTTTCCTGTAGGTAATTTGGGTGTTATAATACCAAAGATCATTGCTAGAAGTTGGAGCAAATGAACACACAAAAAGTCCAAATCCCAATAGAATCTACTTTTAGCAATAGCTAGTTAAGCTCCTTCATAGATAAAATAAAAGAGAACTCACAAATTATTGTGTCTGAGGGATATGTTGCATTGAGCTTGTATATTGTCTTTTAACAAAGGTGAAAGGTAAGAAGTGTACTCTCTTCTTACATAGACTCATGGGCTAGCAGCATCAGCACCACCTTAGAGATTGTTAGAAATGCAAATTTTCAGGCTCCATCCAAGATCTACTGTATGGGAATTTCTGGGGTGAGGCCTAGGCATCTGATCCTCATGCTCACTAGTATTTGCTGAGTTCTGCTTCAGGGTTAGGCCCCCTTCTCCACTAAAGCACAAGATTGGAGATATTTTTCTCAAGTTCCCTCCTTTCTTCATATATTTAGAGATCGAAAGATCTGTAAGGTTGAATTCACTTAATAAAATCATGCAGTCAGTTTCTCAAGAGGTTTGAATTCAAACAACTTATTAGTAATTATTATTAATATTTTTATATTTCTATTATGTATATTTAAGAAATCAGTAATCAGGAATGCTATATTGTTTGTCCTGATTTGGGATAGGGGACATCCCATAGGATTATTCCACAAGGACAGCATAGAAAGTCAGGTGTATTGAGTTTTGTGAACAAATGTGTAGCTTATCTTCTTTAAAGGCAAAATAAATGTGACCTGACAAAGCCCAACCAAATAGCATTATGCTTTTGAAAGGAACTTTATGGCAGACAGCTGTTTGTATTCATTTTCAAAAGGAGGGGACTTAAGGTTACTTGCAAAATTAAACATGGCATTACCATCCAGAGTCTGTGTGTATGTTTTAAGTAATAAAGAATTCACTTATTAAAGTGGGAGAAATTCACACATTGGCAATGACGTTTCTAGAAAAATTATTTCACAACGAGAGATAATTATGAAAAGCATCAATAGTAAAATGCAAGTTTTATCAGAAAATTCTTCAAAGGATTTCTTAAAATCAAAAGATAAGTATCCCTATTTTAAATGAGTCAGTTTTCTCAGATTTATACTTAGTTTCCCAGAAGTCGTTGCAAGTTCCTCTGATGTTCCTTGTAAAATTTCAGCCCCAAGCCTAGCATGATCTTGTAATTTTACCTCTACTCAGACTTGGAATTGTTGAGAATTCTGCCTGGTAGTTTCCTTTGAGCAAACTGCTATGTAATGAAGTTTAATAATAATTTTTGATTGTGGCAAAGCAGAAGGCTGAGATGTTAGATTGTAGTAAGTTAAAAACCTTGCCTCAAGATACTGTAGTTCCTTCTATTAACAGATGGAGTGTATGTCCCTTTCCCCTGATTTTGGGCAGGCTTTACTACTCGCTTTGACTACAAAATGTGGCAGAAGTGACACTGTGAGACTTCTGATGCCTAAGCTTCAAGAGAACTTTCAGCTTCCTCACTCTCTTGGAAAACGGTTCTGAGACAACTAAGTAGAAAAGCAGTTCTACTCTCCTGGAGCATAAGATTTGGCAGAAAGGAGAAGTAAGGTGATGCTCTAGAAAAGAGCCGTACTGATCTCCAGCCTCTCGTGTGAGGTCATCTTGGATCTTCCAGTCCAGCCAGGTTTCCACCTGAGTGTAGAGCATGAATGTGCCAGGAAAGAATACTTTATCACTGTCTTAAACCTTCTGATTTTGGGATGGCTTGTTATGCAGCAATAGGTAACTGATACCTAATCTTTTAAAATATATGGTAAAACCACATGTCATACATAAGATTTACCATCATAACCAGTTTACGCATACAGGTCAGTAGTAGTATGTTTACACTGTTGTGAGACAGATCTCCAGAACATTTTCATTTTGCAGAACTAAAATTTCATACTCATTAAACAAAAACTTTCTCTGGCTTCTTTCCCCCAACTTCTGGTCACCCCCATTTTACTTTCTACATCTATGAATTTGATTGCTTTAGATACCTCATAGAAGGGGAATCATACAATATTTGTACTTTCATGAGTAGCTCATTTTCACTTAGCATACTGTCTGTGTTGTAGCATGTGACAACATGATTGCTTCCTTCCTTTTAAAGAGTGAATAATAGTCCAAGAAAAAAGATGTAAAAACAGGGTAAGGATAAAAGAAACATTCTTTTTTTGTGTGTGGCTCAGAAGCTCATCTTTTCTTTCAAAAGAAAACCAGAATTGCTTTCTATGTCATAGTAAACCTCATTAGAGGTAAATTGGATTATTTTCTTTCCTTATCATTACCTTTCTCTATTATGAAATCAGTATGTTCTATTTTACTTAATTTATTAAACATCTAAAATGTTAGAAAGTTGGAATTGGGAGAGAGACTAGTGATCTCCTATCTCAGAAGCCTAGTTTTGTAGATGAGAAAGTAGAAATCCCAGAGGTCAGTAGAGTTACTGCACCCAGGGTTGAGGGCTAAGCCCATCTTTGTGATGTGATTGTAACTGCATTCAACTGGGAGCTCAGCTGGGAGCTCAGCTGCGACATCAGCGTCCAAGAGGGTCTCTCCTCCTCCAGGGTCCTGTTCCATGTAGTACCTCATGATTCAACAGCCCAAGCTCCTTTGTAGCATTGTGGCTGGCTTCCTGAAGGAGAACCCCAATGTCTAAGCACTTATCAAACTCTACACCATATTTTCCCTCTGGCCAAAGCAAGTGATGTGATCAAGGTTTGAGGTGAGTGGAACGGTCTAAGTGAATAAGAGCCCGAGCACCCAGGTATGTCTCCTTGGGCGACACCACTGCCGCAGTGCACGGCACCTGCTCTGTTTCTTGTTTTCCCAGAGCACTTCTGACTTTTTAATGTGCTCTCTTCTCTACTCCTTCATTTTGTCTGATGTCTATTACCTGACTCTGTTCATTAGAATACAAATTTCAAGAGCACACGGAACTCTGTTTCGTTTAATATTTTGAATGAATGCATGTTTGAAAAGATTATACAATTGACATAAAACAAGAACGAACAAATTTACTCATAACTTAATAGAATCCTTTGTGTTAATACCCTCAGGTATATTTAAATAGAGTGGGCCAAATACTGGGTTAATCTTCACCCCTTGTGGATACTAACAATGGGCCAGCATAGAAACCATGTATTCTTTATCCATCCTAGTATTTGTTAAGAGCTCCTATGTCCCAGCGAGCAGGGACACATAGAAATGGTGCCTGCCCTTGTGGGGCTTAGTTACCACTGGTGAAGGCAGAGAAAAACAAGTGAATTGTTTTCACATCAAATGATTGTGAATTAGTGTAAGTGTTACAAAGTAAATCAGAAAGTGCTGAGAATAATGGTGAGAGGATCCCACTTTGTAGAGGGTGGTTAGGGCCAACTTGTCCAAGAGTGCATTTAAGCTGAGATCTAAAATGTGAGAATAAGTCAGCTACAAGAGAAGTGGAGGATGCTGCACACAGTGGCTCATGCCTGTAATCCCAGCACTCTGGGAGGCTGAGACAGGTGGTTTGTCTGAGCTCAGGAGTTAGAGGCCAGCTTGAGCAAGTGTGAGATTCTTTGTTTAAAAATAGTCAGGTGTTCATGGCAGGCACCTGTAGTCCCAGCTACTCGGGAGGCTGAGGCAAGAGAATTGCTTGAGTGTGAGGTTGATGTGAGCTATGATGCCACAGCACTCTACCAAAGGCTACAAACTGGAAACGTGAGGCATTTGCTCCTGGAGGGCAGGAGCAAACTTGGAAGTTGGTCGTGGGTGAGGAAGTGTGCTTGTTCTGGAGTGAGAGTTCAAATCCAGCCTCTACACTCGCTAGCTGTCACCCTGGTGGTAAGTTTCATGATCTCTTTGTGGCAATATTTCATTATCTGTAAAGGGAGGTACTACCTGAAGGTGAGGCTACGCAGAGGTTACAGCACACGTAGAGATTTATGGACCAAAGCATGGGATTTAAGGATTTATTTTCCCCCAAAGTATAATGGGAAGTCGTTCAAGAGTTTTGTTTTGAAATAATAATAGCATTTGTTTTATATTTTAGAATATTATTATTATTATTATTATTATTTGCTGCTGTACAGGAAGGGGTGGGAAGAGACAAATATGAAGGCAGACAGCCCAGGTAGGAAGGAGTCCAGGTAAGTGGCAAGGATAGATTTGCACATACAATTGACAACACTTGCCAATAGCTAGAGGGGCATTCACAGTGATCTTAGGTTTCTGGCTTCAATAACTGGATGAATGATGGTGACATTACCTGATTTGGGGATTGCGGGGCAGGTAGGCTGGGTCTGTGCCATTCAGACCACCTCAGGCCTAGGCTCCATACCAGAGATTGTACTCTTCAGGTCTTGTAATGATTCCAGTCCTCTCTTGTATAGATGTGAAATACTAGCTAAATACTGTGCTCCCTGGGCCTGGCATTCTTCAAGGGCTTTATAAATAGTAACTTGTTTAATCCTCAGAAAACTGTCTGAGGTAGGTACTGCCATCATTACCATTTTACAGATAAGAAAACCCACATAGCAATACAAAGGCAAGCTGGGTTGGACTCCAGAAAGTCTCACTCCAGAGGCTGCACTCTTAACCACGAAATTACTGATGTTGGTTGTGATACTAAATGACATTTTGGGGAATAGTTTTGACCTAGTTTTTATTGATAAACATTAAATTGAAAGGCAACACGCCCACAAGAATGTATAAAATCACTAATCGTGCAGCTCGATGAGTTATCAAAGTGGGCAACATTAGCACCACCCTGGTCAAGCCATAGAACCTTGTAGAACCCAGCAGACCACCTCATTCCCTTCCAGATCTCTGCCCCTTCTTCCTGCTCAAAGAGAATCATTCTCCTGATTTGTAACACTCTAGCAAAGTTTTGCCTGTTTTTGACTTACTATAAATGGAAAGGTAAAATTTGCCTTTTAAAAGATAAAAGTGTGTCCCGTTTTGGAACATGTAGGTCATTTCGTGGGAATTAAAAAACATTGCCTCTAAAACCAGAGGAGGAACTACCATGCTCCTGCAGAGTAGTGTGGGGCCAGGCTTGGAATAAACCTCCTTTGAGTTTGCCAAGGACAGGTGGGAGAGAAATGAAAATTATGTCAAAAGAAAATTTCCAAGGCGACATCTTGAGAATGCATGAACAGAACTGGAAAAAAATGCTGGATGGAATTAATGATGTGGGAAAACGAGAGGTTAACTTAAGAACACATTATAAAGGGCAAGTGCAAGGTAGGACATTTATGGAAAAATCATTTGTTCAGCTGGGATGTTTGGAGTGAAGGACCATTTGGAGTGGTTCTCTCTTTTATCCATTTTGGAAAAAGCACAAGGATAAGCTCTTAAAAGCCAATAAAGTGGAACAGAAACTGTGTAATAGAGTGTGATTTATATGATGCAATAAAAAGATTAAGGGCTTGTACAAGCTTGCAATTGTTAGTTAATCACAGGCTTCATGAGTGATGAAAGGGACTTTATAACCCAATGTCTGCAGTTTATAGAAGCCCAGACTGGCTGAGTGAAAGGAGACAGACTCAACCGGTGTGTGTCCTGGTAAGGGGCAGAGGTAGGGCTCGAGTCTGGATTTTATGAAGGTTCAGTTCTTCACCCTGTTCTGAACCATCTTTCTCATGAGGTGAGAATGTGTATATGAAGCTTGTGAACCTTTAAATGGGGTTCTAGCATTGTACTCAAGGATCATTTTGCATACTATTTATTTTCCTTCAGGAAAGACCAAGAGGCATTGGTAGTGGGAAAACAGCTCCCGTGGATTTAAAGGTGGCATGACTACCCACATCAGGGGTGGGAAATAGTCACCCCTTTTGTCTGGATGCTCTTCTCTGAGTTCTTCCAAAGTCTGGCTCCCTTTCATCCTTCAATCTCATTTCTCAAAACTGTACCTATTTTTTCTCTATTTATCACTCAGTGGATATTCTCTCAAGACTTATTACAACAAGCATTTATTTTTTTGTTTATTCGATCACTTGCTAGGCTTGTCGTCTCAGTCCCCAGCTGTACTGGAAACTTAGAAAGCCAGAACCAATCGTCTAGCTCACTTCAGGCGCCGTATGTATTTTCCTCACAGTGTGTGCTGAATCAGGATTTCCTGAACAAATGAATGGCTTTTCTGGAAAGCCCAGGTGACAACCACATGTTTCTGAGAGGCTGGCTCTGATAGAGGCAAATTGCTGTTAATAGAAGGCTAGAATATACCTTTAGACTTTTGAAGGTCATGTTTCTGTCACAGGTTTGAGTATTCTGAATGCTTTTAGCATCCATATGTGGTCCTCAATTTGCAAAGCAAGAGAAGTTGCAGAGAATGACACGTCTTGATCCTCTCTTTGAATCCTTCTTCAGGTCTGTCTAGTACAAAAATTGAGGGTTGTTCCAAGGTGTTAAACGTTTGGAAACTTTTCCTGGATGGGCTCACCCTGGAGAAACCAAGTGTTCCTTTTTAGTGGGGTTTTGTTTCTATTTCCTGGGATTTTGTTTTTATATTCTGGATCATCCTAGTGAACTTGAGGTTCCTCTCAAGCAGCTCCAGACTGGACTGGTTTACCTAAGGAAGACCTGAAAACTCTGGGGACACACTCGTGTCTTGGGCATCTTCCAACACAGAGTCATCTGTGACTGGACCCTCGATGGCATTTTAAGATATCATCAAACCCAGAGAGCCCCGTGTCCTCCCCTCCTTGCCTAGACCAATGTATGGAGAATGAAAGAGGAATTATTTAAGGCAGATGCATGCTTGGATGTGATCTCTGTGGCTTGGGAGGCAGCATCAAATACTATTAATCCCATGGAAGTTAGACTGTCTGAGTTCAAACCCTGTCTCTAATACTTAGTGTCAACATGGCTTTGCAAAAGTCATTGCTATGATGTGAATGTTCAAATTTATATGTTGAAACTGTCACCTCTAAAGTAATGGTATTAGGAAGGGAGGTGTTTTAACCCATTTATGCTGCTATAGCCAAATACCTGACACTGGGTAATTTATAGTGAACAGAAATTTATTTGTTATAGTTCTACAGTCAGGAAGTCAAAGATCCATGTGCTGACATCTGGTGATGGCCTCTTGTTGTTTCATCCCATGGCAGAGGTGTAAGGACCAAAAGAGAGAGAGAGACAAAAGGGGGCCAAATTCATCATTAGATAAAGAGGCCACTTCCATTGTAATGAATGGGAGTTATTAACTCTTCATTCATTCTTGACAGCAGACCCCTCATGGCCTAATCACCCCTAAGATGCCACCTCAAAGTACTATGATCATGGCAATTAAATTTCAACATGAGTTTGGGAGAGGATGTTCAAATCATAGCAAGGGATCTCTGGGAGATGATTCAGTCATTAGGGTGTAGCCCATATGAGTAGAATTGTGCCCTTATGAAAGAGACCCCCGAGAACCCCTTGCTTTCTCTACCAGGTGGAGGCACAGCTAGAAAGCAGCATCTATAAGCCAGAAAATAGTCCCTCACCAGACGCTGAATGTACCTTGACCTTAAAGTTCCCAGCCTCCAGAATGACAAGAAATAAATTTCTGCTTATAAGCTACTCAGTTTATGACATTTTGTTACAGCAGTCCAAACAGACTAAGAAAGTGAATTTTTCTATCTGAGAGACTGTCTTTTAATATTGGTGCTTGGATTTTTAATCTTGTGGGGATAAATTCTGTTCCTATCAGAGTTCCTTCTTCCCTCAATTTCTGAGACCAAAAGACATTTTGCATGCTTATTTGCATGCCTGGCAAAGAGTATACATGGATATTCTTGTCTAGAAAACTCCAGTGTTCAGGTTTAGCATTGTTTATAGTCCTTGAAGAAGCAATACTGCTTCTAGTGAAAGGTATTTGGCACAGTACCTGGCCCCAGAGGGATGGCAGAACCAAGAAGGCTCAGCTCTCTGGCAGGATAGCAGGTGCACAGGCAGGTAAGCAGGATTAGTCTGGAGTAGGGCCAGAGGCATGGCCTTTCATTTTATGTTATTTTCTTAGCTTAATCCACAGAGTTATTTCTCCTCCAGGGAATATGATAATATATGTTGGCAAAATAGTGCAAATGTAACTGAGACCATATGGCGGAGTATTTATTTTCTTGTTAGGCAAATTTTATCAATCTACCTATCAAGTCTTGGTTGAGAATATATTTTAATGTGAACAAAGCAATAGCTAAACTACCTTTAAAAATAAGGCGGATGCTATTCTTTTGCATCTATTTTCATTTTTTGAACCACCATCTACTATTTTTGCATTTCAAAAACACTCAAGTCTAACAAACTTTTCAACTCAGAAAGCCTTCAAGATTTTGATGACAATTTATCTTTTGGCCTGTTTATCCAATTAAAAGTAAAAATGAGCTACAAATTAAATGATCCATATCATCAAATAATAATTAATAATCTCTTGGATGAGGGAGTATAAGAGGCATAAGACAGTTGCAAATGAAATGGTTCTTAAACATCATAACAGTTTTACAGACTGTCTTGTACTTTATGTAGATTTTGCATACTTCTTTCAGCTAAATCAAAAATGTATATTTGGGTACTTGATTTACTGCTATTTATTTATGTTAAACTAATGAGTGAGCTATGAATTAATTCTAAGTAGTTTGGATTCTGATTGGCTTGTGCATTAATTTTTTTTCTTTTTTTGAGGCAGACTCTCACTCTGTTGCCGAGGCTAGGGTACTGTGGCATTAGGCTAACTCACAGGAGCCTCAAAGTCCTGGCTCCTGCCTTGGTCTCTTAAGTAGCTGCAACCATAGGCACCTTCATTAATGCCCAGCTAAGTTCTACTCTTTTCAGTAGAGACAGGGTTTCACTCTTGTTCAGGCTGGTGTCAAACTCCTGAGTTGGAGTGTCCCTCCTGCTCAGCCTCCCAGAGTGCTAGGATTATAGCTATGAGCTACTAGGCCCTGCCCTGCACTAAATTGTGATGAATTGCTTCCTAAAACTTGATACTCTCAGGGTCTTAATCAAGATGTCTGCCTGGTATTTTTCTTTTATCTTTGAAAAGCTTTGTTTTTTTTTGAGGTTACACAGTAAAATGCACACATCTTAATTCTGTAGGAGACAGAATAATACACTTCCAAAGATGTCCATGTGCTAATCCCTGAAACCTGCAAATATATTTCTTTAATGACAAAAGGAGTTTGCTGATGGACTTAAATAAAAGGCCTTGAGATGGGGAGATCATTTTGGATTATCTGTGTGGACTCTGTAATAACAAAGTTTCTTAAAAGTGGAAGAGGGAGGCAAAAGGAGAGGGCACAGTAGTGCTGTGTGAGAACTCTGCCTGTTACTGGCTTTGAGGATGGAGGGAGGAGGCCATGAGTCAGGAGTGTGGGTGACCACCAGGAACAGAAAAAGGCAAGAAATTCATTTTCCTTACAGCTGCTCCAAAACCCTGCTGTTACTCCAGGGAGACCATTGTTAGTTACAGCACATTAGGGCAATAAATTTGGATTTATTCTACAAAGTTTATGGTAATTTTTTATGGCAGCACTAGAAACCTGAATGACAGCTAAATGAGTTTTTTCGTCTGTATAAATCTGTGTAACTACTATCTAAAAGAAGATGTGGAACATTGCTATCACCCTAGACACTTCTCTCATGCCCCTTCCTAGTCAAAGTCACTTATTAGAAGTGAGCACAATTCTGACTTCTGACTTGGTGTGAATGGACTGATACCATAGGCTCTTTGGGCCCAGCTTCTTTCTTTTTAATATACTGTTTTGAAATTCATCTATCAACACCATTTTTATTTCTATGTGATATTCCATTATATAGATACAGCATAATTTGTGTATTTGCTTTTTTCTTTGTTTCTAGTTTTCATCTATTAATAATAACACTCTGAACATTCTCGTGCAAGGATCTTTACAGACATATGCACTTATTTGTCTTGGAGTCGTACAACGGATAAAATTGCTGGGCCATAGACAGGTGTGTTATTATTTTTTTTTTTTAACTCTAATACAAATTACTAAAGGTTCTCCCAAAGTGGTTGTACTTCTGCAACATATTTAATAATTTTGTAAAGATTTGAACCAGATACAAAATCTCTCCAGAGGGACATAAAAAAATTCTATAGTGGGCTGTCCTTTATGATAATTATTAAAGAAAAGGGCATGTTTTGTGACACCATCATGCACAGGGCTTATCACCATGGGATTGGGATGTGGGGAGAAAAGAACTAGCAGAGGTGGTGGCAGAGACTCTGTGCTTTAGACTTTCTTTCTTTCTTTCTTTTTTTTTTTTGAGGCAGAGTCTCACTAAGTTACCCTCAGTAGAGTACTGTAGTGTCACAGCTCACAGCAACCTAAAACTCTTGGGCTTAAGTGATTCTTTTGCCTCAGCCTCCCAAGTAGTTGGGACTACAGGTGCCTACACAATGCCTTGGTATTTTTTTGTTGCAGTTGTCATTGTTGTTTAGCTGGTCTGGGCTGAGTTAGAACCTGGGAGCCTTGGTGTATGTGGCTGATGCCATAACCACTGAGCTATTGGCACTGCCCGTGCTTCAGATGTTCGCCTGCTGCTACAAGTGTGTATTTAACTCTGTTCCAAGTATCTGTTACAATCAAAAACTGACATTATGAAAACTAACTTAGTACTAATAATGTGTTAATCACTATTTGGGGGGAAAAATTGAATAACAAAAGTGAAAGAGATAAAAGGAAGAAGAGAAAAAGACAGAATGACTAAGTGCTGGGATTCTGCCAAACTAGTTTACAACATAGAATACAACAAATATGGTGACCTCCAGAGTTTGAGGGTGCAGGGATCCTGTGGGCAACTCTGGGAGATGCTGAAGAGATATGTCCCGGATGATTGTTGTGCTTCTGCTTTCCAAAAAATCTTGAGTTCATGAATACTCTAGTTCCCCCTCCTTGCGTCAGCCTTCCTACCTGGGTCTCAGTGGTTGATGAGATGACAAATGTAGTTTATCCTCATTATTAGTGGATTCTGTAGTTCTTAATTCACCTACTCCCTAAGATTTATTTGAACCCCCCACATCAGTACTTGTTGCACTTTGTGATCATTTACAGATGCCTGTACAGAGGTGAAAGTAATTTGAGTTGCCCAAGATGCCTGTTGTATGTGCCTTGCTGAGGTTGAACGAGCTGATGCTCTGTCTCTCTTTCTTCTTTTCTTTCTTTCTTTCTTTTTTTTTTTTTTTTCGCTTTACCCATCTATTTATTTAGGTTTTCATTAATTTCTATCAGCAACTTTTTTTTTTTTTTATTTCAGATTAATATGAGGGCACAAACAATCAGGATGCAATGTTTGCATTTGTTAGGTGAGGTCCCTGTTGTCCTTGTGTCCCACTCCTAGGAGGTGTGCCATATACCCTTACATTATGCCCATCAGGTAGGGGAACACCCACATTACTCTCCCATTCCTGTTTTCTTCCTCTCCCTAACTTTAATTAAATTGAGTTTTTCTCTTGGTTGGCCTGTATAGGTCCATCTGCTGGCTTCATATTAGTATTGAGTACATTGGATACTTGCTTTTGCATTCTTGTGATACTTTATTAAAGAGAATGGTCTCCAACTCTATCCAGGTTGGATAAAGTTTGTAAAGTCTCCATCTTTTTATGTCTAAATAGTATTCCATAGTATACATATACCACAGTTTATTAATCCATTTATGGATTTTTGGGCATTTGGGTTGTTTCCATATGTTGGTGATTGTAAATTGACATGTGATAAACAATCCAGTGCAAATGTCCTTGTGATAAAATTATATTTTTCTCAGAGTCAAAGCATTATATATTAGACATACTCTTCTTTGACAATGTGAATGTTACTTTCTTCTCATTATTATTATTATTATTGCTTAATATTTCGATGTAGCAATTGTCTGATTCCTTTTTTGAATGTATTTACATTAGTTCATTCTTCATGAGGTTTTTGTTTCTAGTCCTTATCTTAAACATTGTTATTAAATTTCAAGCCTTTTTAATTTTGTGAAGGCAAAAAAATGGAAACCTAATAAACGTATGTATCTGTAAAAATAAAAAATAAAAAATAATTTATTTTTCTTCTGGGTAGATGCCTAGTAATGGGCATCCCATTGTGGGATCAAATGGAGAGTCTAATTTGAGTTCTTTGAGGATTCCCTGCACTTTCCAAAGAGGTTCTATTAGTTTGCAGTCCCACCAACAATGTGTAAGTGTACCCTTCTCTCCATATCTATGCCAGCATATGCAGCTTTGGAACTCTATGAGGTGGGCTATTCTCACTTGGGTTAGGTGATACCTCAGTGTGGTTTTAATTTGCATTTCTTTGATGATCAGGGGTGATGAGTATTTTTTTCATGTTTGTTGGCCATTTGTCGGTCTTTTTCAGAGAAGGTTCTGTTCAGAGAAATTTTTTTGTTGTTTTCAATACATAGGTTTTGTCTTCTTAAATTTTTTTGATTGACTAAAAATTTGTATATATATGGTGCACAACACAGTGTTTTGGTATATGCGTTCATTATAGATGGGTAAATCAAGGTAATTAATAGATCTTTACCTTATATACTTACTTTTTTATGGGAAGAAAATTTAAAATCTACTTTTTGAGCAATTTCATTTCAGCTCTTGAAATAAGTAATTCTGTGAACAAGTATTTACTCCACGGTCTTATTAATGCCACTTTTTTTTTTTTGCATTTTAGTGCATTCTGTTCATGATTTTTCTGTTTTAAATGCCCCTCAAACATAATGTGGAAGTGCTGTCTAGCGCTCCTAGGTGTGAGAAGGTTGTGACATGCCTTCCACAACATATCATGAGGTATAGTGCTGTTGCCGTGAGTTCAGTGTTAATGAATCCCTAAGTATTGTAAATAAGGTGTCATTCAGGATTGGTTCCCATAGCTCAATGACTAGGGCACCAGCCACATACACCAAGGCTGGTGGGTTTGAGCCCAGCCAGGCCTGCTAGACAACAATGACAACTGCAACAAAAAAATAGCTGGGTATTGTGGTGGGCACCTGTAGTCCTAGCTATTTGGGAGGCTGAGCCCAAGACTTTGAGGTTGCTGTGAGCTATGATGCCACAGCACTGTACCAAGGGCAACCAAGTGAGACTCTGTCTAAAAAAAAAAAAAAGGTGTCATTAACAGAAACACACATAAAGCAAGTTTATATATGGATTAGCTGGCAAAACTATTATGATGAGAGGCTCGCTGGATCCTGTGTATTTTCCTGAGCATGATGGTTCAGTATTCATGTTCACTAATTCAGTGTTCACAATGACCTTATAACTCCCATGAATAATAAGAACTGACTGTCTATAGGACATGGCCCCTCAATTCTACTGACATTCTGAGAATAAAACACACCAAACTAACATGAAAATAAGATGATTTGGGAGGCTGAGGTGGGAGGATCATTTGTAGAAAGGAGTTGGAGACCAGTCTTGGCAACACAGCCAGAGCCTGTCCTACAAAATCATAGAAATTATTCAATTGTGGTGGTGCACACCTGTAGTCCCAGCTACTTGGGAGGCTTCAGCAAGAGAATTGCTTGGGCCCAGGGGTTTACAGTTTCAAGTTGCAGAGAGCTATGATCACACTATTGCTCTCAAGCTTAGAAAGGCCTTGTCTTCAAGGGGGGGGAGGGAAGAAAAAAAGAGGAAGCATGGAGTTCTCTACTAAGGAGATTTCTTTAGGTTTGTAGCCAAATTTGATGTGATCCCAACCTGATCTCTTTTAGGCTCCAGGCAATGGCTTCATATTTACTCCTATATCTTGTTTTCCTACAGAAAACAGTGGCAGCCATAGAATCATAGAATGTCAGTGGTGGGAAGAATCTCAAATCTAGTCGTCCAAATTCTTCTTTTACAGGTGAGAAATATTTGAGGCTTCACCAGGTGCGGGGATTACTGTGATCCGGAATTCCACTCACTCTGCTGTCTTCTACTTAATGAGTCAAGCTCAGGAGAGATGACAATAATAGCAACATATGAAACCTATTAAAAATCAACATAGTCAGAGTAAATTATATATCATCAGTATCGCATATACTTCAGTGATAGCTGCAAATAAAAGATTAGTTTTTCTGATGACCGAGAAACTCTATCATTGCAAGTTCAGGTTCCAACCGACTGACAGTGTCACAAACTAGAGATATTTTCTAAAAAGAAGATTGCCAAATCACTGTTTCCCTGGGTGATGAAATGCTCTGCTTTTCTGGAGTTATTAAATAGCTAATATTTTAATTTTTATGTTACATATATGATAAAATGATATATAATTTTTTTCTTTTGCACTAAGAGAAAGATGATTCTACGATCAGGAGAAAACAACCAAGCCAGAATTGAAAATGCTGCAATGTTTGACTTCTGCAGTCATTTATTATGAAAGTGATGCTACCCATGTCACCTTGTTAGTGTATCATAAGCTCTGAGTTGTTTTCCTAAGTGTAAATAGCAGCTCCCTGTGATTATAAAAATTCCCTATAGGGAATTTGTGAAATAAAGGATTGAAGAAGAAAATACTCATAATTCTACTCCTTGGAGGTGAGCACTTTGGGGGTAGGATCTATTTCACACTTTCTGTGTATATACTTACAAACATTAGTTGTGTTTTTTATAACTAAACGGTATATGCTTTATTTTGTGCCATTTAACTTTAAATATATCATGTGCATATTTCCATGTATTTTCATACATGCATAAAACACCCTCCAAAAACTATAAAATCATGCCCCCAAATCTGCTAACCAATCCCCAATTTTTTGACATGAAAGCTGTGCTTTAGCACTTATCAAATCATATCATAGTTAGTGGAGTTTGTTTTTGCTGTTGGTTTTTCTGTTTTCTTTTTTCTTTTCTTACTTTTTTTTTTTTTTTTTTTTTCCATAGCTTTGATTCTCTTCTTTGGGTAAATTCCTAGACCTATAATTACTGGATTGAGGGTTATGGGGAATTTTCTTAGCATTGGTGCGGCTTTCCCTAGACCCATTATAAATACCATTTAGATGTGGGTGACCAGAGGAAGAGAGGCTGTCCTGTGATTGGCTGCCCTATGAAAGGCTGGAAGGCTGGCCTTCTTCCTTCCTTTCTTTCTTTAGCATGCCAGGGCATTCTTTCACTCTTTTTCTCTCTCCCCGCAACCATCTTCCCCTTTTCACTCCCTGTTCTCTGCTCTCTTTTCTTTCTCTTACTCATATCTTCCCTCTAGTCTTTTCCCTCTCTCTAATATAAAATAAACATGTACTTTTATATTTAGAAAAAGCTTGAAATCTACCACTGGGAGAGAGTCCAGTGTTTATAGACTAGGTTCTTTCTATAACCATTTTCCTGGAGCATAGTACCAAAATTTTGCCTTTTAAATTGAATCCGCAAATCATGAGTTTTATGACTAATGCTGATGTGTGGATAAAAAATAACATTGTATAGAAAAACCATTTGAATATTTAGAATAAGACATGTATTTTTAAGGTTCTCCCTTTTAACATGTTCTCAAAGGCAGAGAATTCAAATGTACCGAGGAGTTGGCCCAGCTTCCTTTTGGGATGTTCTTAATAGCATTTACAAGGGCATCAGAGACCCTGGCCTTAGGAGACTGTTAAGAACTGTAATTACTCCCAGCTAAAACTCTGTGTGTTGTATGTGTGAGTGTGTATGAGTGTGTGTGTGTATAAAAGAAATTCGCTTTCTTTCCTTTGAGTGTATATGTGTTCCGAGTACACTTTTCACACATTTCTAATTACGGTCTTGAACTTAAAAACACCCAGTTGCCTAAAGAATAATGACAACTGAAGTTTGTGGGAAATCACCTTTCATCTGATGAGTGCCCTTTCTTCCTTGTATATTTATTTTATTTTTTTGAACAGCTCTTTTTCTCCTCAGTATTTAGTTAGCAGGGGAGGAACGGAGACTCAGGGAAGTCAAGGTGCTTTCCTCAATGCTGACATTCCATGGAGAGCTTAGTCTGCCCAGTTCCAAAGTCTATACTCACTCTAATACTCTGCCCACTCTTTCAACCATAATCCCTGTGACTGTTTAACACATATTGCCTGAACAAGATTTTAGGAATAGGGCAGCACCTGTGGCTCAGTGGGTAGAGTGCTGGCCCCATATACCGAGGGTGGTGGCCAGCTAAAACCGCAGTGGCACTGCAACAAAAATAGCTGGGAGTTGTGTGCCTATCCTAGCTACTTGGGAGGCTGAGGCAAGAGAATAGCTTAAGCCCAAGAGTTTGAGGTTGCTGTGAGCTGTGACTCCATGGCACTCTACCAAGAGTGACAGAGTGAGACTTGCCCCCCCCCCCAAAAAAAAAGGATTTTAGGAATAGAAAAATGATTAGACATCCCTCATCCATGTGGCTTTTAGGAGGAAGACGTGGAAATGAATAACAAATTAATACACTGTGATGGGTGTGAGAAAGAGGATTGAGAAATCTTACAGAGTATCTGACCTTAACCAGGGGTGATGACCTTGCGGCCTAACCCTGCTGACTTGCATTCTTTTCTCTAATGTTCTCTTATATTCAGATTTACTCTCACACGGCTGCCCATCCCCTTATACACACTCACACACAAGTCACTCACGTTTGACTATTCTCAAAAAGTTCATACGTAATTTTAAAATAGCCAAATTGTTTTTGTTTGTAAAAAGCAAAAATGTTCCCCCTTTTTTTATTATAAATGTTGTAAGCCAATACATCACTGGGAGGACATATAAATTGTAAGATTTGCTTGCTTACAAATTGTGAGTTTGCCGATTGAAAACCATTTATTCAACATCTGCCACATGCAAGACACCATGCTGGTTGGGTAGAAGGTTCAAAGTGATTAATAAAAGTGATTGCTGCCACCAGTCATTCAACAAGTGTCAATCAGAGGCACAGACCATGGGTGCCAAATGAAATCAGAGAAATAGGAGGTGGCTTCCAGGAACAGTGAAAAAGGGGGGTGGTGGCTGCTGTGGGTGTGTGTTTCTTGCTCTTCCTTGCTGTTACTTTGGGTAGGCAAGCACTGTTATCCTGGACTGGACGAGGTATGGTTGCCAGGGCCTCAGACCTCTTGGGAATGAGGGTCTGGGTCATACCCCTAAGTGGGCTATTACGACCAGCAGAGGTGGTATCTGAGAGAGAGGGAATTTACACGGGATAGTGGAGGAGGGAGAGGATAAATAATTGTGGCCCGAGCCCAACTGCGGTGGAGTTCATCCCACTGGCTTGCCTCTTCTGTTCCCTTCAGGGAGAGAAGCTCAACTGAGCCCTGGAGGACACGGGTCTCCAGAGAACTATTTCCCTGGGGGCAAGGAGTGGATGGGCTGATGTGTGAGGGATGTGCTTCCCATCCCTGCACCTCTTGTCTCTGTAGAGGCCCTGAGCCCACAGTGGGCACTGTCTTTCCAGGGGACACAGTGAGGCTGCTGCTGCTTCCTGGGCATTTAGAGGTCCCTGTGTCCAGAGCTCAGCAGCTGAGAAGAGGAGTCACCATTACCTTGGGAACACGGCACTTATCCTCAGGAGGAGATAGTGTGGTTGTCCCATAGTTGGGTTGGGAAGAAGGTGTGTGCACTCAGATCGTTCACTTGGGCTCTGCTAGGCCTGCGTGTCCCCACCCCATAGGCTGTGGCCTATTGGAAACCAGGTCACGCAGCAGGAGGTGAGGTGGGTGACTGAAGCTTCATCTGGATTCCCAACCCTCCCATCACTCACATCACCACTGTGCTCTGCCTCTCTCAGATCAGAGGCGGCACTAGATTCTCATCAGAGCATGAACACTACTGTGAACTCCGCATGCCAGGGCTGTAGGCTGTGCACTCCTTATGAGAATCTGGTGCCCCATGATCTGAGGTGGAGCTGAGGATGTCACTTTGGGTGTCACCATCTCCCACCACTGCCAGATGGGACTATCTAATTGTGGGAAAACAAGCTCAGGGCTCCCACTGATTTGATATTATTGTATAATTATTTCATTATATATTACAATGTGATAACAATATACATAAAGTGCACAATAACTGTGATGTGCTTAAGTCATCCCATAAACCGTCCCTCCATGCCCCTCCCTTCTGGTTTGTGGAAAAATTGTCTTCCATGAAACCTGTACCTAGTGCCAAAAAGTTTGGGGACCACTGCTCTAGGCCATCTTCGATGTTCTGTATCACCTGAGCCTGAAGGTGGTTCCCAGGAATGTATTTTCTAAAAGGTCCTCACTTGATCCTAATGGGTAGATAAGGTTAAGAGTTCATTTCTTTTTCATTCTATTTCCATTCTAACATAGCTGTCATTTTATACAGAGAGATAACGGGATGTTACCATTCAAAAACAGGAGAGATTCATGATAGTTCATATACCTTAGGCAACAAAACCCCACATGTATAACCTGAATGATAACAGAGAACACTTACAAAGAATGGTAAAAAAAAAAAAAAAAAAAAAATTGGAGGAAAACCCAGGTAATTTGCATATTCCTTCACCCTTTGACTTGCATAATTTTTCCTTTTTCTGTCTTATGCTTGCAATTGGTAAAGTGTCTATGCCTTTTTTGAAATTACAAACTTTAAACTTACCCCAAGTAAAGTGGCTATGGTTTTCTTTGTTATGAGTAAATCAGACATAATCTAATAGTTCTTTTGAGATAGTTTCTTTCTGCATGCACCTTTCTATCTTTTCTGTAAATAGTCATTTCTCACAGAGGTTCTATATTTTATTTTCATCTTTTCAGGGAGGAGGTTGATCTCACCCACATATTCCTCTCTTCTTCCTGTCAACTGCACCCTCACCTTAATAAGATCTATTGAAGGAGAGGAAATTCAAGTAGAAGCCTCTGACACTCTCGCTCAATTCCTGGACAAGATAGCAAAGTAAAAATAGTATTGCTTTGTGAGGGGCACACACACAAAAAAAATAGTATTGCTTAGTGAGGGGCCTGGAGGGATTGATGGCCCCCTCAAGGATATGGGGATGCAGAGCTGGTGGTCTCCATTCTATCTCCACTTGGTTCACGACACAGACCCCAGGGAAAGTGGATGTATCCTGGAGGATGGCTATGAACACAGAAAGCAGGGGTTGTTCCCAGAACAAATTAATATGACCTCGGATATGACCTCGGATTTGTTCCCAGAACAAATTAATATGACCTCTATTGCCACGGATTTGGCAAATGCTTTGTTTTGTAAGCCAATTGCAAAAGAAGATCAGAAACCATTCTCATTCATGCAGAAGAGATGTCAATATTCGCTCTTTGTCATGATGTGATCTAAAGAATTGTGCTTGGCCTTGATGTCTGTCGGAGGCTGACTACTATACACCCTCCTCCATCCAAAGGTGTCCATGTCCTAATCTCTGAAAACTGTGTCTATGTCACCTTCTGTGGCAGAACTTTGCAGGTGTGATTAAATTAGGGATCTTGAGGTAGGAAGATTATTCTGGATTATCTGGGTGGTACTGATATAATCTCAGGAATCCTTGTAAGTGACATAGGGAGGTAGGAAACTCAGAGTCAGAGAGGATATAATGAGGAAAGCAGGTGTGTGTGTGTGTGTAGGGGGAAAAGGGGAAGAGGGATGGAGAGGGAGAGAAAGAGAGATATTTGAAGATACTATATTGCTGGCCTAAAGATAGAGGACAGGGGCCATGAACCAAAGAATGCAGGCGACCTCTAGAAATGGGAAAAGACAAGGACACAGATTGTTTTCTAGATTCTCCAGGAGCACAGCCCTGATGACAGCTTGACTTTAGAATATCTGTCCTCCTGAACTGTAAGATAATATATTTGTATAGATTATTATCTTTTTTTTTTTTTTTTTTTTTTTGAGACAGAGTCTCAAGCTGTGGCCCTTGGTAGAGTGCTGTGGTATGACAGCTCATGGCAACCTCAAACTTTTGGGCTTAAGTGATTCTTTTGCTTCAGCCTTCCAAGTAGCTGGGACTGTAGGTGCCTGCTGCAACACCTGGCTATTTTTTTTGTTGCAGACGTCATTGTTGTTTAGGCGGCCCAGGCTGGGTTCAAACCTGCCAGCCTCAGTGCATGTGGCCACTGCCATAACCACTGTGCTACGGGTGCTGAGCCAAATTTGTATAGTTTTAGGCAAGTAAGTTTGTAGTGACTTGCTACAGCAACAATGGTAAGCTAACTAAAATTTCCCAGAGAACATCAGTAATGATGGGAGGAGGTAGGATATTTTCATAGGTTAGTAGATTCCACTGCTTAATAACATATTCAAGGTTCTGAACTCTTTAAACTTTTCCTGTCTGACATACTCAGTGTGGTTTTTGCTTTTGTTTTCAGACTAATTTCCTCATGGTGACAAAATTGCTGCTTATTTCCAAGCATCACATCTTACACATCATTCAGTCAGGAAGAGAGAATGATCATTGGGTTTATTTTTAGGAATAAATAGCACTTTATCATAGCAGTAGAATATATTTTGTCCTGTATGTCTACCATTCTTTGTGTTCATCTTCAGGTTAAGATAGCTCAAAGACGTGCAAAGAGTTGTGTAGATGCTGAGATGTGGCATTAAACAGGCAAGTGACCTTTGCATCTCAGAATGTTCTTGTCATACTTGGTAAATTGGGTTGGAAGTCTTCACACAGATGAGCTGATAGCAATGCCAGCCAGATTTCCACTGCAGTTCTATGGCTCTGAAATTGACTTCACTGTGGGGAGAAGGTCTTCCATGGCAAGAATGTAACTGATAAGAAACGACTCAGAATTGATTGAAAACTTTTGAAGTAGCTCCAGTCTTTGAACAACAATAACAAAAAATTAACTTTTAAAGTGTTATTTTCAAAAAGTAGATTAATAACTATTATTTCTCATGGGAAAGAACTTTGGGCTATGTTCAGTCTCATTTACTATATATAAGTCACCTGTGGCCACTGAGCAGTGATGGGAGGGCTGAATTTGATAAGGAGGAAAGGGTGTTGGGTTGTGAGTCAGGAGATGGGATTCTGAGGTGTGCTGTCCTAGTAACTCCTTGAGCAGTACTTGGAGTCAAAATGACCACCACTGTAATTTTCCTTGAAGTCAAAAACTATGTATTATAATGTAACTACTATTACTATTGTTTCTGGAATGCTTACTGGGAACTAGGTATCACAGTAAGTGCTTTATGTAATTTAACTACAGTCTCTGTAAGCCAGAGAATGTCAGCAGCTCTCCACTCTGCACATAAGAGAGCTGAGATTTTAAAGAGCCCCATTCAGGTTGTGTAAGATCATAATGGGGGCGTAGGTTTAGAGTCCAGGACTGTTCTGTCTGATTTCAAAGCCTGTGCACTTTGTACTTGAAGATTAGTGACAAGCAGGGTGTGTCTTGGCAACTCTTCACCTTTACAAGAGTGATTCTCAGCCTACTGGTACACTGGCATCACACTGGATGGGAAGGGGGACTTCAAAGACTACAGAAATGCCAGTGTAACTTGTCTTGGGTGCAGCCTGGGCAATAGGACTTTTAGGTTCTGCTCACTTCCTTCTATCTTGCAGTTGAAATCGAGAACTGCTGCCTTATGTGAAGTTTCAAGGATTCAAAAGAGGATGCTGAGAGGGAAGAGGTACTTTCTGGGCTTGGAGTGCAGTGTTCAAAGTGGTGGCTTTTCTTGGAATAGTCTTTTGAAGAAGTTCTTTAAATGCTAAATTCCTAGGATTGGAACTAATTTTCAGTGCAGCCCTAGAAACGCAAAGCTTAGGGGAAGGAAAGGAACGAGTATTTGAGAGGAACACTTGAGTGAGTTGGTTTAGGACAGGGCAGATTTGATGTGGCGGGGGTTGGGGGGTTTCTTGTTTGAAGAGAGGAAGACTCTGTGTGTGTGTGATTTTGTGTCAGGCTCTCTCAAAATTGATCCAGACAGGAATATAACCAAAGGTCATGGGGGTTTTAGTGGACAATATAAATACTGTCTACATAACACTTAATATAATTAGGAAGGGAGTAATTGGCTTACCACTTGGATGCCCATTTGACTATTCCATGTGACCATGAGCCATTCAGCAGATTACTTTTCCAGTGCATTAAATGGCATAGCAATTGGGCCAAATTGTTATTTGTTTCTGGGCAATCCATTCACTCTTTCCATCTTCAGTGCTGGATGTTTTTCTTATGTTAAAGGAAAGGGTTTGCGGAACAAAATGGTATTTCAAAAATCAAGCGTCCATTTTCTTTTATTTATTTAGTTTTTTTGGGGTATTCCAAACTATTTTATTTTTATACTATGTTGGTTTTTAATTTTTTATTTATTAAATCATAACTGTGAATTTTGATGCATTCATGGGGTTCAGTGTACTGATTTGATATACAATGTGAAATGCTTACATTGAACTGATTAACACATCCATCACCTCGCTTACTTATTTGTTGTGGTAAGACAATTATACTCTTTTCTTAATAGTTTTGAAATGTACCATTGCATTGTGCACATTAGGTGAGGTTCCTCAAGATACCCTCCCTCCTCCTGGCCTCCCCTCCACTCTCTCTCCTTTTCCCTCTTACTTTCTGGACTATAGTTATGTTTTACCAGTTGTATGAATGTGTAGGTGATTATATACTGATTTGATAGTAATATTGAGTACATTGGATATGTTTTTTACCACTCTTGAGATAACTTTACTAAGAAGAATATGTTCCAGCTCCATCCAGGTAAACATAAAAGATGTGAAGTCTCCATCTGTTTCTATGGCTGCATAGTATTCCAGGGAGTACATATACCACAATTTGTTAATCCATTCATGGGTCAATGGGCACTTGGGCTGTTTCCATGTCTTGGCAATTATAAATTGTGCTGCAGTGAACATTTTGGTGCAAATGTCTTTGTTGAAAAATTATTTTTGATCTTCTGTGTACATACCTAGTAGAGGAATTGCAGGATTGAATGGTAGCTCTACTTTTAGTTCCAGTATTCTCCAAACTTCTTTCGAAACAGGTTGTGTTAGCTTACATTCTGACCAGCAGGGTAGAAGTGTTCCCTTCTCTCTGCATCCATACCAAAATCAGTAGTTCTGGGATTTGGTGATGTGGGCTAATCTTACAGGAGTTAGATGATATTTCAAAGTGGTTTTGATTTTCATTTCTCTGATGATTAAAGATGATGAGCATTTTTTTCATGTGTTTGTAGGCCATGTGCCTGTCTTCTTCAGAGAAGCTTCTGTTCAAGTCTCTTGCCCACATAGAAATGGGATTATTTGTTCTTTACTTATTGATTAGAGTTCTCTGTGGATTTTACTTATCAGACCTTTGTTGGAAGCATAACCTGCAAAAATCTTCTCCCATTCTGAAGGTTGTCTATTTGCTTTACTTACTGTGTTCTTGTCTGTGCAAAAGTTTTTTAATTTGATCAGATCCCAGTAATGTATTTTTGATGTTGCTTCAATTGCCTGTGGGGGATCCTCCTCATAAAGTATTCTAGGCTGATTTCTTCAAGTATGTTCTCTGCACTCTTTTCTAATATTTTTAAAGTTTCATGTCTTAAGTTTAGATCTTTTATCCAGTGAGAATTAACTTTTGTTAATAGTGAAAGGTGGGGGTTCAGTTTGAGTCTTCTACAGGTCATCAGCCAGTTCACACAGCACCATTTGTTAAATACGGAGTCTTTTCCCTGCTGAATATTTTTGATAGGCTTGTCAAAGATCAAATGATAATAAGTAGCTGGGTTCATCTCTTGATTTACTATTCTGTTCCATAAATCTACCTCTCTGTTTTTGTGCCAGTACCATGCTGTTTTGATCCCGATAGATTTATGGTATAGCCTGAAGTTTGGTAACATGATACCTCCTGATTTGTTTTTATTTCTGAGTAATGTATTGGCTATTCAAGGGTTTTCCTGTTTCCATATAAAATGAAGCACTATTTTTTCAAGCTCTTTAAAGTATGACAATGGTGCTTTAATAGGGATTGCATTAAATCTATAGATTACTTTGGGTATTATGAACATTTTAACAATGTTGATTCTTCCAAGCCATGAGCATGGTATGTTTTTCCATTTGTTAACATCTTCAGCTATTTCTTTTCTCAGAGTTTTATAATTCTTTTTATAGAGATCTTTCACTTCCTTTGTTAGGTAAATTCCCAGATATTTCATCTTCTTTGGCACTACTGTAAAAGGAATAGAGCCTTTGACTATGTTTTCAGCTTGACTATTGTTGGCATATACAAAAGCTACTCATTTGTAAGTATTGATTTTGTATCCTGAGATCCTGCTGTATTCCTTGATCACTTCTAAGAGTTTTGTAATTGAGTCCCTAGGATTTTTCAGATATAGGATCATATCATCTGCAAACAGTGAGATTTTGATCTCCTCTGACTCTGTTTGGATACCCTTGATCACCTTCTCTTGCCTGATTGCAATGGCTAAGACTTCCCTTATTATGTTGAATAGCAGTGGAGACTGTGGGCATCTTTGCCTAGTTCCTGATCTGAGTGGAAATGTTTTCAATTTTACTCCATTCAATATGATATAGGCTGTGGGTTTGCTGTAGCTGGCCTCTATTAGTTTAAGAAATGTCCCATCTGTGCCTATTTTCTTAAGTGTTCTGATCATGAAAGGATGCTGGATATTATCAAAAGCATTTTATACATCAATTGAGAGGATTGTATGGTCTTTGTTTTTTATTTTATTTATGTGATGTATTATATTTATAGATTTACGTATGTTGAACCAACCTTGTAACCCTGGAATAAAACCAACTTGATCATGGTGTATAATTTTTTTTTAATGTGTTGTTGAATCCTTTTTGCTAAGATCTTATTGAATATTT
>CAUYPK010110967.1:0-67640 GCA_963574355.1 Loris lydekkerianus | reverse complement strand
AGTACAACCTTTCTGGAAGGAAGTATGGAGAAACCTCAAAGCACTCAAGCTAGACCTCCCATTTGATCCTGCAATCCTATTACTGGGCATCTACCCAGAAGGAAAAAAATCCTTTTATCATAAGGACACTTGTACTAGACTGTTTATTGCAGCTCAATTTTCCACCAAAATGTGGAAACAGCCTAAATGCCCACCAACCCAGGAATGGATTAACAAGCTGTGGAATATGTACACCATGGAATACTATTCAGCCATTAAAAAAAATGGAGACTTTACATCCTTCGTATTAACCTGGATGGAAGTGGAAGACATTATTCTTAGAAAGCATCACAAGAATGGAGAAGCATGAGGACAATTAATGACAATTAAGGTTACGGAGGAAGGGGGGTGGGGCGTTGGTGTGTGCCACACTTTCTGGGGGCAAGACATGATTGCAAGAGGTTCTTTACCTAACAATTGCAATCAGTGTAACCTGGCTTACTGTACCCTCAATGAATCCCCAACAATAAAAAAAAAAAAAAAAAAAAAAAAAGAAAAGAAAAATTCAAAAGCATCTCCTGGAGTCCTTTTTAAGAACAGTATAATTTAATCAATGAAGAAAGTGCAGCGTCTGCGGCTTAAGTGTTTTGTATTCAGTCTCCAGAAAGACCAATCTCATGTAAGCATATTTGGATCCACGGTTATACACACAGCTCTCCAGGCTACTTCAGATGTACGAAGAGAGGCAGATCAGATATAAACTTAATTCTTGGTCTGAGACTCTCATGGACTTCGGAAATTAAAAGGAAGATAAAGAAATACTTAAAGAAGAAAACATTTCTTAAGTAGTTAATTTTTGCTTGAAAGATTACGAGAATTCTGTCTCCATTAAAATATGCTTTAGATAACTCCCCTTAAGATGAACTGAATTTTAAAGACTATGCAGTTTTTAATATGGATTTATGTAAATGTGTGACTTAAAATCAAAAAGAAAAATTAAACCAACATACTTGATAAGTAGTAAAAAATAATTTCTAGATGATAAATTTAGAAGTGCGAATCCATTTTTATTCAGAATTAACGTATTACTGGGTGGAGTTTCCCAAACTGAAGTATTTAAAGTATTTGAGTGTTTAATGTCTGCATTCTTTCTATATGGGCAGTCACACTGCCTTTAATATGCTTTCTTACGTCAACATAAACACATCGGTTGTTTTAAAGTGAGCAATCCATATTTTTTTAACCTATCAGAGCAAAAACTTCTTATAAATTGCCTCTCTTCCAGGGACCCATTTTATTAGTTTGCTTTGGTAACTGATGGTTCTGTATTTCAGTGTTACCCAATTATCTCCCCATGCACCAACAACGAACCTGGGTAACCAAATATGTTTTTTTTTAATCAAACATTTTAACACCTGGCACTAGGCTTATCACACTGTAAGTGCTTCATACAGAGACAACAAAATCTAAAGACATTACTGACCGCTCGGCTTATCACTTCTTCCACAGTTGCTGGTAAGGCTTTCTGACTTTCATAGAAAATTGTAAGTTGAACGTGAAGGACAAAGTGAGTTTTGCTTGGAGGGTGAGAGAAACAACCAGCCCCTGGAGCCCTGGAGAGATGTTCGATTTGGAAGCTGTGTTGTATGATGGAGATGAAATGAGATTGCTTGGGAGTCCTGCTGGGTATCATCCTGTCCTTTGGAGGCAGAAACTAAGTACACTGAGTGTAAGCAAGGGTGTTAGAACTAGACCCTGCCATACTCACAGAATTTCGTGAAATTAAAAGAATTGCAAATGGAGGAAATCAAAAGGAATTAGTGAAGGGGTGTTAAGGGTGGATCAAAATACTAAGGTCAGCATACAGCGATACTTCTCTGCAAGGAAAACATTCAGGTTTTCACATGTATGGTCCATTTCCCTAACTAGAGGAGGAAGCTTAGAAGAGAAGAGAACAGCTTTCACTGTCTTTGTTTTCTCCTATGAGTAGACAGATACAGTCTAACTTGCCTAAAGGGTGTTACTTTGTAAGTGCATCTCATCTATATTTGCTTCTTTCCTTAAAGGACTTTTCCCATTTTCATCTACCTTTGTAACCTTAAAACATCCAGAACAAATAAACACAATGAAATACAAACAAATCATTCAACTTAGATGCTCATATTCGAAACCAGGTGGACAAGATCATTCTGCTCCTAGGAAAACCAAGGTCATGGTAGCTCATGCCTGTAATCCTAGCACTCTATGAGGCTGAAGCAGGTGAATATTTTGAGTTCAAGATCAGCCTGAGCAAGAGCGAGACCCCATCTCTACTAAAAAAATTAACTGAGTGATGTGGCAGGCATCTGTAGTCCAGCTACCTGGGAGGCTGTTCAGGAGGACTGCCTGAACCCAGAAGTGTGAGGTTGCTGTGAGCTGGGCTGATGCCATGGAACTCTAGCCTGGGCAACAAAGTGTGATTTCATCTCAAAAAAAAACCCAACAGCAACAGAAAAGGAAAACCAAGGTGGTAAACACTTGAAGTTCCAAATAGACCATAACTTCTGAAAAAGGATTCTCAGAAAAAGAATTTCAATTTCACTGAACTAGTAGAAATAAATCAACATAGATATTTTTTAGGCCTACTGGCTTTTGATCATAAGGAATTACTGTCTGCTTCCCAAAGGGTGTCTGACACCCTCCCCTGGGCAACAGGAACATGGCATGGCGCTACTTAACTAAGTAAATTTCAGAATGAAGAGGGGAATAGTTAAGAGAGGGGTTCCCGAAAATGACAGAGCTATCTTTCTAAGTTAAGGATCAGTTCTACTGTTTGCTACAGCCATTTGTCTTCTAAAAATCACTTAACTTCATTAATCTTCAGTGTCACTGAAGAAATAATAGCATCTATGTCAGTCTTGCTGAGAGATAAAAGAGAACTCATGTAAAGTTCTTAGTAAAGTGGCTGGCACAATGGTAACCACATGAGAAATGGCGGCTGTCATGACCATTCCCTTTGAACAGATGAGCAAATTGCTCATTTTAAACAAACACAACAAAGGGCAGCAATGTTTTAAAGTCAAAGGACATAAGACAAATAAAAGCGATATTAACGATTCTTTCTTCCTTGCAAAGCTGGAGGTAAAATGTTTAAGACAACCACCTTTCTTGCCACCTGCAAAGCTGACCTTAGACTTCTAATGACTAAAGAGAACTAAACCATGCAAGTAAGTGAAGCCCTGTTTGGTTAATTGGCTCATCCTTCCTGCTGTTGACCATTCATAAATGTCCCATAAAATTAAGAATTCTCTGGCTCTACTTTGTGTCAAGAACTGGAAGTGGTCAAGTCCCTATATGCACTCTTCCTCCTCCTGGTTTACTTCACAGACCTGCTGGCCGAGCTCCTGCCACCATCCTGGACCGTGGGGTGAACTTGTGAAGGACGTCTGTCCTCGGGGATCCAGGTCCTGTCCTTTTACTTTGCCACACTGGTTCCAAATTCTTTGCCCCGGAAATTATTTTATGAGAGAGAAACTTTTCTTGCTTAAGCCACTTTTATTTGGGGTTCTTCTGTTATATACAGCCTAACACCATTACTAATAGTATTTTTTGCTTGTTTCCAAATTTATATCTTTAAACTCAAGCCTACCCAAGTTTCAACCTCTCTCTAAAGACACGCCTGGGTGTTGGTTGTTCAACATGAAAATAGCGTCTTTTCAAGATATTTCCTACTCTTATTGAGAGGCTATATTTCCTGCTTTGTTTCCTTAATAGCTGGGACAATACAGTCCTTGGTGCATGGGCAGCATTCGGTAACAGGTGCGAAATCAAAGAATCAAAAGGGGCCAAGAGTCCCTAATACTATCTCTGTGTACATCTGACTGCAAGTCGGTAATACTGGTTCTCCTGGGGTCTTTGGGTACCATGGAGAATGTAATATTTAGCAAGCACACTGGTTCCTTCAAGTTACTGGGATCCCATAAAAGGCGACCAATGACTTTGAATTAATGTCCCATTCCATTAAGCTCACCCACCACACGATGGCTGAACCCCCCTGGCTGGGCACTGCCTCTCATTTCTGAGACCCAAGCTCAGTAACGACAAAGATGACGACTGTTCTGGCCCCCACGGTGACTTTGCTTTGTGGGTCTGTTCTTTGAGGTGTTCCCGACTGTCTCTGTGTTAACTCTGACAGTTTCTGTGTTAACTCAGGGCCTCTCTGATTGAGGTGGTAAATTGTTCCTTTGTGACTCTTCCTTATAGGGTAAGTGAGCAGTGAAGCTTCTTTTTTTAGTGCTACAATTTCTATTGCTCCGATTTCTTTCTGACAAGATAATTACCAATCTGTCTCTCTTGTAGTCTCATAGATTCATGTTTATTTGAGTTTGATTTATGTGTAAATTTCTTAGCCTTTTCTGGTATTTGTTCAATTTGTTGCTTTTGTCTTCTAACATCTTAACCTTCAAAGATCTTAACAATCATGGGTTACTTTCAGAATTACATAGCTATCCACTCCTTCGTCTTTTTTAAATTTTTCCTGGTGAGCTTTCAAAACTCTGTTTATTTTTTTATTATTCTCTTGAACTGGTAATGTCTTTTCCCTCAGTTTTTGATATCAGTGTATATAATTTTATTTTAATCCCGCAGCTTAAAATCTCTGGATTCTAGTATCTTTGCACATTTTCCTTAAAAACACAATTCAAACTGCAGTGAAGCTCACTCTTTCTTTAGTGTGCATGCTATCCTTCTGTCGGGAGTGTCATGCTTCTGCTTTGGTCAGGCTAATATTCCAACACCTCCTGACGGCTCAGCTCTGGGAAGCCTTCCATACTAACCTACATGTGAATGGATCTGTCAACAGGCTGCTTCTGAAACCAAAAGGGAGTCATTACTTTAATACATAATTAGATGAATGGCTTTTTAAAATTATGAGTTCCTCTACTGTACCAACAAAGTTTTCAACAATCTAAGTATTAAGTACAATAAGGAGGCCTCTAGATATTAATCAAATGTAAGTAAAAAAGAAATATAGTACTAACTCCTCTTCTAGTTCTGTGGTTGAACCGAGCCAGGCACTTACTGTCAGTCTGCATAAGAATGGAAGATCACTTTGGTACACACTGGAATTCCAAATATAAAAAGTGATAATACTAATATAGGATATTTGGATTTCTGAAGTTTATTCTAATCATATATATAGCAATCCAAAACATATACATTTATATAATATGAATCTGTTCTAGCATTAGTATGTTAATTGCTCCACATTTAAACATACATTTATATTTACTTATGTATTAGTTTATACATAGTCAGCACATAATTATATAGCTTATAAAACAAGGAAAATATATATTTCTGCCAAATTTGATTACATAGGCCAAGATTTGTTATTTTAAGTGGTTACTATCTTTAATTTCAAATGTTTATTACACTAAACTTTTGTGAATGTATCTATTGCCATATAATACGTCAATCTTACAATGATAAAAATAAAAAATCTGGAAGAGTTAAATGTTTAGGCCTCACAATTTTAAACATTCATACAAACACTAATCAGTTAAAATAAGTAAATATTCCATTGGCTTCCAAAATGTAAAAACTAATGTTACTAAGTTTAATTTCTATTTGTTAAGACTAATCAGAATAGACTTATAAAAATCATATTAGGCTTAAGGAAAATGAAACAAAAGGCAAATGAGAATTTTTAAAAATTAACTTCTGACTCTGAAATGGCAATGACTTAATTATGACATTAATAATTATAAAAATGAGCAGCGCACTTTTTTGGAATGGAAAGGTTAGAGATTTTATCAATTTACCTGCGAGCTGGTTAAGAACATTTCAAAAAAAATTTGTTCTAGGCTGAAATTACCACAGGAGTGACATAATCTTCCAAGCTAAATGCCAAGGAGTAACAGGTCTTCACAATGACTCCGAATAATGCAATACAGACACATGTGTAGAAAAACACCAGTTACACTAGATGCATAAAGTGAAAAGTAGCGGCTAAAGGATGAGTTTGTATTATCAGCTCCCTAATAACAAGAAATGCTTAAGATATGCTGAGCTTTGAGTCGCGGATCACTGAAAATTAAGTACTCCTACATGGTTTAAAAATACATTTTTACAATTTACCTTCTAAAAACCACAGAATCATCTATTTCACTGTGTGAAGAATTACAAAAAAAACCTTTAGCTTTATGTTAAATACAGATTATAGGCAATTGTGTATAAGCCTGTTTCTCTTCTACAAGCCAAAACTTTGGGACACAGGAACAATGTCTTATGAATCTTTTATGCCCTGTAGTCCCACAACAATGGAATGTTGGAAAATTTTACAAAATCTGTTTTCAATTGCAGGAGGAAGCGTGTGGTTTAGAAGGAACTACCACACAGCTGTGCATTAGTGTGGGGAAGGTGAGATGCACAAGGCGGCTGCTGATAGTACCTAACATGACTTGTTAGAAAGTGTGCGAAGGTAACTAGTTTGGTAAATAATAGTGTCTTGGTAATAATAATGTGAGTCACATGAATTAGTATGTTCACAAGACATAACTGAGTTTACAAAGGAGAAGTAACAATGGACAAGCGTCTGGTACCTGGAGACTGCTGAAATTTCCTTATGGGCCTAACGCCCTATTAATATTATCCTAGAAAAAATGTGGCTTGCATCAATTTTAAGACAGATTAAAGGGCACATGTACTTTCCACAGAGTAAGAAGTAGAACATAAAATGCTTACAAAACTCCTGTGAAAAATCTGCCTCAAGAAATTACTGGCTCGCTTAACGTTTTAGCATTACTTAGAGAATGAAGGGGCCTTTCCATAACATACTTATGGCTCAAGATAACAGACCTATGGCTGACTCATTGCCACTGTCAATGCTTTTTCTTGGGAAGCAATAAAAGGATCAGAATATCCTGCCCACTAGAAGTAGTTGCCTAGTTATGTTCATAAACAATGGTGCTGAGTTAAAGGCAACGTCCTTTCCCTGCTCTATTACTGTGTTCCACAGATAGACAGACTTCTCATAAAATAAAGAAATCTCACCTTCCTAGCTGAAGGCTGAACCAGTGTGGGTGCTATCTAAATGTCATTTGGCATTATCTTGGAAAGTGAACAATGGTTACAGTGTACCATCTCTATGACTTATTGTTCTGTCAGCATCCCCAAAACCTCTAACATTTCTTTTTTTAAATTAATCAAAGGTAAGCGTAGGAGAAAAAAAAAAATGAGTCATCTCTGAATTTGGTAAGGGCCTAAAACAGGTATTTATAAACCTAGCCCTGATACCTTTTTTTTTTTGCAGTTTTTGGCCGGGGCCGGGTTTGAACCTACCACCTCTAGTATATGGGGCCGGTGCCCTACTCCTCCTTTGGCCACAGGTGCCATCCTAGTCCTTATACTTTTAAGTAGGACATGGTTTTCTTTTCATAAATGATTCTCCTAGAAATCTGTCTAAGCGTTCTTTAGCCCACTATAGCATGATGTTTAATAAAGGTACCTCGCATGATGCCAGGCTTAGAGTCACTGAGAAAATGAACACAAGTAATTTTAAAGAAAAAAGTTTCTCCATCTTTATCTGTCTAGCAATCTGTGCATGAACCCAGAACTTCATCTTAGTTATATTATGAACCTTAGCAATTACTTAATATGTCTTGAGTTCAATGAAATGGTACATTTGGCAGGGGTAGAATTTCAGTAAGGTTCTCTGGTTATAACGGTTGTTGTCATTTGGTACTTGATTTTCAGGCGAGTATTTTAAGACAAAAACCTAGTGTTTAAATAACTTATACTTCAACATGTGGAACTTTAAGCCTTTTCTTTTGCTTTTTGGGGGACTGATACTTAGTGTCTCTTGACAACACTCATAGAATTTCAATAGTATTGACTGGTATTCAAAGAAAGGTCATCAGTCTAAGGGAAGGAGGTGACCTACCACAGTGGTTCTGCAACTTACAAGTGACATCATTCTAGACAAGTTACATAAACTCTCTGAGCCTTCATTTTCTTATCATAAAACTGATAATGATATATCTTCCGCCTATAGAAGTTTACAGGTATTATAAGATAACATTCAAAAAGAATGTGGAATGATGCCTGTGTATGATAAGGTATTTAAATAAACAGAAACTATTATTTTAAAATAAAAAGTCTGCTTAGAATTACACCCTGACCATACTCGTAGGTATTATTAATTGACTGGGATCATGTAATCCCCACTGAATATCCACAAAATTGAACTGCTCCCTTTCCCCTATCTCTTTGCCATTAACATTTAATCAGTTTACTCCTTCTATCTCCAGAGATCCCTTTGCCTTCAAGTTCACCATCATGGAATAATTCCAGGCTCTTGTTCTCTTTCTCCAGGGCTTCTTTTCTCCCTCCAATCCATACCTCAAAATTCACACAGAACGAAGTTCACCTCGGAGCGTGTTACTCCCTGCCTGGTGCTGCTGAATGGTTTCCTTCCTCCCTCCAGTCCTGACCTAGCGTCCAAGGCCTTGCCTCTCCTTCTGCCTCATCTGGTCATGACTGGTCTCCCTCTCTCCAGCACTATCAAGCTTTAGAATTCCCCTGAAGGGCAAATATACCAGGTTCACTCCTGTGGGACCTGTAAACTTGCAGGAAGTAAAAAACTATATCTGTATTTCATTAACCTTTTACTCAAATTTAGCATTCCCTTCAATTATGAATATAGGCAATAAACCCTTGGCAACCACAGAAATAACATATTTTTATATCCCATTTAGTAGTTGTAGAAAATCTCCAAATACCATTTATGTTCATCATGGTTTTGAAATTATGGTATTAGACCCACAGCTAGATCTGTTATTTAATATATTAATCAAGAAGTACTACATTGCTATGTAAGAAATTTATTTTTAAAAGCATTTTGGCAACTGAACTTCCCTTGAGTTGATTTCCTTTTTACTTATAAAACTTATTTTATTCAGTTAAATACACTATAAAGGGGTATAGAAAATGTGACTGTTAAGGACCCTGATGTGTGAAACCTCCTGTGATGGCTTCCAGGCCATGATGATACGTCTATCCATCGACCTTTATTACAGTGTTTTGTAATTATGTATTTGCATTTTTCTTGTGCTACCTGTCAGCTACTAAAACCAGGTTGTTCAGGATATATAATCTCATTTTTCTAGTTTTCTATTTACTGTGTAACTGGATGTTATGAGCCCAGAGACACGTGACATGCCATCTTCTTCATTATTAATTATTTACCAATATTAGGAAAACACGGATCTGTTACCACTAAGCAACAATGTGAAAGAGTCGCAAGGAGTGGTTCACGTCCAGGGAGCCCCATGCTTGAACTGCTCAGTCTGCCAGGGTGCCCACAGAAGGCATCACCCGTCATGTGGTAGCCATGACCAAAAGTGAATTGTGAAGTAACAAACGTGTGAAGGTTTTCCAAACTATCAACTCTTTTGTAGCACACACTTCATAACAAAGTGTTGCCAAATTTTCTAACACATATACCTAAATTTCAGGGTGAAAATTATACCAAATAATGTCTTTAGCCAGTACCATCTACCTTAGCAAAACCAACCCTTCATTCATCTGTCTATCCATTTAGACCCAGCCAAT
The DNA here is from genome assembly GCA_963574355.1 of Loris lydekkerianus. Lineage (NCBI taxonomy): Eukaryota > Metazoa > Chordata > Mammalia > Primates > Lorisidae > Loris > Loris lydekkerianus. The sequence goes on along the minus strand of CAUYPK010110967.1, from coordinate 58,070 downwards.
CAAATAATAATTTTCAAAATTACTTTCACTGAAAAGAAAGTAGGTTGCCATTCTTTGTTTTTTTTTTTTTTTTAAAGTTAGGTCTATAGCAATAGTTATTTTTCTACCATTCAGAGAGGGGAAGCATACTTAACTTAAGGACTGTGTAACATACTTTTACAATGAGATGATAAATAACATCAATTAAATGTTAATAACTGACTTGCTTTCACCATTCATTTAATATGATTTACAAGAAGGTTATTTTGATTTTATTTAAACTTATAGAACGGTTAAGTTTCTTAGAGGCCTCATTCATTTAGTATTTATAATTTCTGTAAAATCTTTGGCCTTTCTTGGAAGGAGAAACCCCAGAAGTTATGATTACAGTCTACTGATGGCGTAGTTCTGGATGGTTTATTCCTTTTGTTTACGTAGAACAAAATGGGGATGTTATTTTAAGTGGGTTTACTCAAAATGTGAACCAACTCTCAGTTGTTTTTATTTGTTCTCTGCAGTGACCAGAGTAGTAGGCTGAGAATATTGGCCTATGGATTATCAGAAATATGCTCTTTCCCCCTTTTAACTTTTTGTGTTACTTCTGACCTAAATAGACAAGTTCAGAAAAGCTTTTCTCAAAAGTCTTTTGAGTTCAAGAAGAAATGAAGATGACATTTCAAAAAAGGATGTAAGTGACAGAAAACATTAAGTACTGCTCTGATTATGTGATCACTTTATATTTAATTGGAGAGGAAGGGAAAGGGTCTCTGGATTTCTCTCCCTGAAATCATATTTCTGAGAATATTTCTCTGACCCCGGGTAGTGTCCTGTTTGTAAAGCATGTATTCTTATCTGTCATCTAACCAACCACCTAGGCCTGTCATTCTCTCCCATCTCACGTCTCTCTCCATTGTCACCACGAAGGTTGCATTATTTCTTACCTACACTACCAGTTGTTTTCCTTTTTTAATTTATCTCCCTTCATCACCCTTTGTCCTTCTCTAATTAGTTCTCTACTCTAATTGTTTTAAAACACAAATCTACTCAACATACAAAATTCTTATGGTTCACGAGGTCCTCACATGTTCCGTCACCAGCTGGCTATCCAGTCTGTTTTTTGTCCCATTCTTCCGCTTGCTGTGACACAGGCTTATAACTCAGTTCCTGGAAGAAGCCACATTCATGGCTTAGGACTACACATGACCTGATGTTCCATCTCCCTGAAATGATCTTTCCCTAGTCTAAGTACGCTTAATCTAGAGTCCTCCTTTGTGTCTTTCTGGCTTCCCCCAAAGCACTTGTTGACTATGGAAAACAAATAAGGTTGGGATAGGGAATCTTGACATTGTGGAGAATTTGCAAGTCCTTGGCCAAAAGCCATAGCATCAAAATAAAAAGGCCAATAAGTATGTCCCATAAATGGCCAACTTCCTCCAAGAAGCTCTTATGTCCAGGTGAATAGAAATGAAATCTGTTCATCATGATAAAATCCTCCACTCGAGGTGTCAAATTCAGCACTGGGATATTTAAGTTTAGCAAAAGATATGTACAATTATTTGAAGATAAGGTCACAGGATAATGTCATGAGTGCTTTTTATTTCCGCTTCCATTTCCTTTTTCACTAAATTTATATACATTTACCTTCATCTCAAATGGGTCTGTGGATATTAGTCAACACATTATTTTCTGCTTCATTTTATTAATAGTAACCTCAAGGCACATTAGCTTGTACCATCAGGGTTTAATTTAACTCTAATTTAAAACAGGTTTATTTTAAAGGAGCTTAGTCAGTGAAAAAAGAACTGTTTTGATAAAAAATGGAAAATCCCATTCACAGTATATTATATTCACTGTCAAGTTGCTAAGAATTATGGGAAATAAATGCATTATCACCAGGAAGTCAAATAATAGGGGGGAAAAAAAAACAGGGATTACTAGGGTTCTTGAATATTTCCAAGGTTGCATAAATGTTTTATGATCGAATCTGACAGTCTTAGAGTAACTATGTCAATGATGTGTGTTAAATCACATGAGGCTAGAAAAACGAGAAGAAAAGATGGTGTAAATGCAAGATTATTTTTCTTGTGAATGAACTTTGAAGAACTAATTAATGACAAGCATACTGTTTCCCAAAACTAGTGTCACCACTACAGGGGGGACAAGGGATGAAGCCAATTATCAATCTGAAGAGGAAAACACGAAAATATCACTGTATAGAAAAAGCAGCACACTGATGATCTTCGTACTCTTGGTTTAACAAGGGTCAAGAAGACAAAAACAAAGCTGGCAGTTATTAAAAAAATCGAAGCATTATGGCAGTGGTCCTTAACGGAAGACAGACTAGCATCTCCTGGGGAGTGTTTCTAAATCACACTCTTCTTTCCTGGTGAGGCAGACCTGTGGGAAGGGGGGCAGGTGGCTCTAAGAACCTCTACAGATGACTCTGAGTAAGGCTCTTCCTAACAGCCACACACCAATGGGGGATCAGGGACTGCCCCACCCTGGTTTGGAGTTGTGTATTTGTGTAAGTGGGGAGTTGCAGTTTCACCATTTATGACTTTTGTTACTAGACCCTTCCCCACCTGTCTGTGACACTTTTGCACGTCAGCACTCCTAGCTCAGCAGTTCTCAACACTTTTCTCACTGGCAGTGACGAGTTGTGATCTCTTTTCCAGGAAAAACCTGTGATCTGTTTTTTTCCTAAGGGTTTTACATTGTGAAATTACTAAGCAGTGTATTTGTGTTTGGTAAAGATCAAGGTTTGTATAACTGAAAATATAGAATATCTGATAGTTCTATAAATCCATTTATGTAAAGCAAAGAATAAGATTTTTTTCTTGTGCTACAGAAACAAATATGGTGAAAGACAATATAATTTCTTGGTAGCTGAAATAGAAGAATTGATGGTGTCAGATTTTGAAGAAAATGATGACATTTTCACTTGTTAAAATAGTGAACAAGGAGAATTCAGAGGTGGAACATGAAATTACTTGTTCTGAGGAAGAGAGCGAAGAGGAAAACAAAGATGATGCTGATGAAAAAGAAATGCAAAATATGGAGTCTAAGAGGAGAAGACCTTGTCCGGTTATAAAACTAGAGCAGCCCAGGGCTCAGATGACAGCCCCATCAGGAATAACATGGAACTCACAGCTAGTAAAGCATCAGGAGAGATAACAAATAGCTAATATCATGAGGACTCAACCAGGAGTATGATCAGTAATAGACCCCAAATTCCACTGGATGCTTTCCAACTATTTACTAAAAATGAAACTGTGAGTGTAATTATCAAGTTTATAAATCAGAAACTGCATCTCTAATCCAAGTTAGGTAAGAATGTATTCATCTAAAATTCTGTTTATTTCATAAAAGAAAAATATTAAGACTAACTCAAATTCTTCTAAATTGTGGCATATACTAGCAAAATAAAGACAATATCTGAGATCTTTTCAATGAGGAGAATTTACCAGTTTACAATGCTATGTTTTCAGAATACAGAATGAAACTCCTCCTGCTGAAATGTCTGTGGTCTGATGAAGCTACATCACATGAAGCTTGCAGACAGTGTGACACGTTTGATCCAGTTCGAGAGCTTTGGGATATGGTTATAAATAAGCTCTCACTTTTTTTTTTTTTTTTTTTGGTAGAGACAGAGTCTCACTTTATTGCCCTTGGTAGAGTGTCGTAGTATCACAGCTCACAGCACCCTCCAACTCCTGGGCTTAAGCGATTCTCTTGCCTCAGCCTCCCAAGTAGCTGGGACTACAGGCGCCCATCACAACGGCTTTTTGTTGCAGTTTGGCGGGGCCAGGCTTGAACCCTCCACCCTCAGTATATGGGGCCAGCGCCCTACCCATTGAGCCACAGGTGCTGCCCTAAGCTCTCACTTTACTGCAATCCTCACGAGTCTGTCACTGTCAATGAGGAATTTCCTAGGCATTGTCCATTTAGACGGCATACCAACTAAGCCTGGGAAGTACGGAACTGCAGTGAATCTTCTGTGTGATTCTTTTACAAACTACTGTTTTGCAGTAGAGTCACGTGGTAGGAAATCAGAGATTCTTCTGAGAAATTACAGTAGTGACTCCAAGTAAAAAGACTGGTTCAGAATTGTCATTTGGATTAGCCCAGAAGAGGGACCACCATGGACAGAGTTTACCTATATCCTCCTGGCCTTTGACTTGCTTCCAAAGAACATAACCACAGTTGGTACTGTTCGTGGGGATAAAAGGCATTTACCTCTAGAACTTAGGCCAGCATTGGTGAGAACCTTTCCATCCGGTAAAGATGTGCCTTCTCTCTCTATGTGAAGTTAGTAAGTTAGTTCCAAAGACAGGAAAGGCAGTTAAAGTACTTTCCACAGCATGAAGATCTGAAGGTGACAGATAACAAGCCTGATATACTCCACTTCTATAAGCAGGTTTGATGCACTTGATAAATGTGTGAGAACATATTAGGAACTGAGCTTTGGCCCCTGGTAATTTTCTTTAACATCATTGCCATTGCAGCATACAGTTCACATGTGATTTTTCCAGAAACAAATAGCCACTGGTTAAAAAATTGTTTGAAGAAACAATCGAAAAGAAAATATTTTTTGAAATATTTCGCATGACAGCTCTGCGAAGAAAACATAAGAAGGTGCACCCAAAAGGCACAGGGTCATCACAAGAAATATACAAGGGCAAAGAATCTTTGTGGACACAAGTGCAACTAAGGTTAAGGCACGGTTACAAGAGGACTGGTTCACAAGGAACCAAAAGAAAGAGTTATGAGACAAGCACTGAAAAGCTTATCAAAAAAAGGTGGCTGCTACCTTTGTCCCCATGGGAGAGACGGAAAATATACGAAGGATCGCAGTGAATGCAGCAAATACATCTGTCCCAGTCACACGTCAAAAGAAGAAAATATAATGAAAAAACATGCAGAGAATGCAATTAAGGTGTTGTTAGGTACTTGTACAATGATATGTAAACACATAGGTTTCTTGTAATATTACAGTACTATTTATTCTGGGGTCAGGTTCATCAGGTACCAAATAGGCATTGGTATGCGACTGCTATTTGAGAAGTACATGGATGGAGCTGGAACATATTCTCCTTAGCAAAGTTTCCCAGGAATGGAAGAAAAAGTATTCAATGGTACTCAGCCCTACTATGAAGCTAAACTATAGCTTTCACATGAAGGCTATAACCCAACTATAGCACAAGACTATGAGGAAAGGACCAAGGAAGGGGAATGGAGGGGGGAGGTTTGGGTGGAGGGAGGGTAATGGGTCGGGCCACATCTATGGTGCAAATTTTTATCTATATTAAAAAAAGGACTTATTTCTGAATGAAATATATTATAAAGGCAGAAAGAAAATGTTTGATATAACATCATTGAACAAGTACTATAAAAATGCAGACTCCTGAATGGGGCTAACTAATGATTCAGTTATGAGAAAAAGAAACTTAAATTTTGTGGTCACTGTTATCAATAGCATGAAATCCACCAGAGTCTAGTCATACAGACTTGTCTTACTAGTTACTAGTATCTTACTCATTAAATAGCTTAAATCTGGGGAATCTGGCAAAACAACCCTGAGTTCACAATTGGTTATTTTAAGCAAGGTAATGCTTTTAAGGTATCAACTTCCATACCTTGAAGTTACAGAAACTAAAAACATCTCTGTGGTAAACTAAAATAAAGGCATTAGAGTCCATAGGATGAGATCAAAACCACTAACTGCCTTGAATTGAGGTTTGGAGTCTTTTGAGCTCACTACATGCTCTCTGGGCTACTGTGCCCTCATCCCATACTGGAGATTTCTATCATCTTTTTCTTACTTTCTACGTCCTCCACTACCAACCATGCAGGGCTGTGGAGGTGAGGTCAAGGCATACATGTGTCTACCTACAACTAGGTACACTGAGGAAAGAAACTCCTGGTTTTGCAAATATGTGGATGCCTCAGTGCATGTGGCTACTCCTGGGGAAATCTTAGATACAGATAAAGATATAGACATAGACTTAGATATAGATCTCCCTTTTCCTAAGGGCACAGCACTGAACGGCCAGAGAAGTGAAACCAACTAATAAACACAGTAAAGAACACCTAGAAAAGCTGCCTCTGGAAACTATAAAATCATTCCTGCAAGCCAATGAGTGTACATAACTATTAATTTATTACTTTTATGTGTCACCTTGACATAGAGCACCCAGGTTAAACATTACTTCTGGGTACAGGAGAGTGTTTCATGATGAAATTAGTATTTAAGTTGGTTGGTTCAATAAAGCAGATTGTCCTCACCACTGCTGGGTTGGCATTATCTAACCCAGTGAGGGCCTGAATACAACAGATGGGCAGGACCCCTGTTTTATTTCTGGCTGCCTGTTTGAGTAGGAGATCAGTCTTTCTTGCCCTTGGACTGAAATTTACACCATAAGCGCCTCTGGTTCTGAAGCATTTGGACTAAGACTGAAATTATGCCACCCGCTTTCCATGGTGTCCGGCTTGCAGATTATTATCATTACCTCCATAATCACGTGAGCCAATTCCTTATAATAAGTCTCAATATATCCTATTGGTTCTGTTTTTCTGAAGAACTCTGACTAATACAATGTGTTACGATTTACATTCTGCCACTGTTTTGGTTAACTGTAAAGTAACTTTGGGCAGTCCCAGGGTTACAAAAACTCTTATTACGCAAAGCTCTGTGTTAGCTATATTTTCTTTGTTTTGATCTTTTCCATTAGTGAAAAAAAAAAAAATCCTCCCTACCCTTCTTTCCCCTCCCCTTCTCCTGTGCACATAAAAGCATTGTTTTTGCATATTAAACCCCAATTCCTGAGCTCCACAGAGAAAAGACAAGTTTTTGTTTGTTAGGTTGTTTTAATCTTTGTCCTTGGACTGGCACCAAACGGGCTTTTCTCACTTATTGGCTCGGGACTCATTTTTATATATGCCACTCCTAAGTAAAAATCAGACAACATCCTCTAAGCACAAATGTGAAAATAGTAGTCTAGTATAGGATCACTAAAATAGGTTAGAATACCTGTGCTTTTTTTTCATTCTACTATGTATAGATCCTGTGATGTTAGTCCAGTCATTTGCAAACAATGCTGCCAGTGCACTGCCCGGACCTATTCATCCCTTTACCATTTTCGTCCATGTCTCCCCTCCTTCCGACATCCAGCACCTAAACCTCTTTACCTGAGGACTTTCCCTGAATACAAGAGCTTACTCTGCCTGAGCAAACATCACGCTTATTCTGGAAACAGCTTTAACCAATAACTGACAACAGTAGTGGTTGATATAAAAATACCCCAGTTCCCTCCTTGCTTGGTACAACTGCATGGTGCAGGCTGTTTCCTGGAGTTCCCCATTACGCTCCAGCTGCTCAGTGGTAATGTCCTTGATACGATTTTCTTTCCTGTATCACTTCCCCCTTCCTGACCAGTGTCTCCAGGGATCAGCTAGTCTGCTTTGGGGGATCATATAGAGAGACAGTGTTTTCTTATGTTAAAAATTGGATACTCAGGATTGGCTAGTAGAACTGGATAACTTGCCAGCCATCTGACAACAAGAACCTCATTGCTGGTTGTAGCGGCAGCGGTTGTAGCTGCTACAGCATCATAATTGTTATCTCACCTGTGAAGATCTGGGATAAAATACAGATGGAAGGAGACACTTATGCACAGCATCAGAGAATCATGGAGGCAATGGTCATTATAGCACCTGTGGAGTTGGGTGGTCACTGTTCAGTGCCACTGCAGTGCTTAAAGCAAGGCAATGACAGTATTAGTTGAGCTCACTCTCAACTCAGGGAAAGGTGTGAAGGCCAGAAAGTCTTTGTGGCAGCATTTAAATAAACAGCTTTCTCCTATAGCTGGAGGACTATCTTGAGAAGGCTAAAACACAGTAAGTCCTTTCTGCTAAAGTAAGGACCTCAGTAAGGTCCATAAAATGTGGGATGGTGCCATCTGGATAGATGCACTTGGCAACACTAAGCCCTCCAATTTCCTGAAACCCTGACAAAAGTGTCTACTTTCATTGTTAGAAGTTAGCAGCCTTTACCCGGTTATAACCTAAGAATAGGGAGAATGGGAGAGGGAGGGGGGAGGATGGACAGAGGGAGGGTGATTGGTGGGATTACACCTGCGGTGCATCTTACAAGGGTACATGTGAAACTTAGTAAATGTAGAATATAAATGTCTTAACACAGTAACTAAGAAAATACCAGGAAGGCTATGTTAACCAGTGTGATGAAAATGTGTCAAACGGTCTATAAAACCAGTATATGGTGCCCCATGATCGCATTAATGTACACAGCTATGATTTAATAATAATAATAATAAAAAAAAGAAGAAGTTAGAAGCCGTTCTTTCCCTGGAGAATATGCAAAGACCTCACGAGAGGCAGATGGCTCACAAGCTGATCTTCCCCCACTTGGCCTCATTACCTCCAGACTAATAACTAGGGTTCAGTCTCAGCACAACCTGGCTGGAGATGCCATCCTTCTGTAAGAGGAAAGGGATTATTCACAAACCAAGCTCTACAAGGCCACTACAAAAAGTTGACACAGACCATGTTATGGTCCATTGTTTTACTTCCAAGAAACACAGCAGACAGCATCTTTTCTGATCAACTCATTCAAGTTTCAACTTGCTCACCTTATCATAGTTGTTGGGAGGGTTTCATGTTTTTCCACATGGATTTTACAATTCTTGATTTTTGTTTATCTCAAACTTTCATAATGACTCACATATTTCCTTTGATGTCCTGAACACCACCAAAGTGTCTTTTCAATCTTTTCTTTACCTTCGGTAAGGAAAGAAGTCATTGGGGACCAGATTAGGTGAGTAGGGAGGGTATTCCAATACAATTATTTGTTTACTGCCTAAAAACTCTCACACTGACAGTGTCCTGTGAGCTAGCGTATTGTTATGATGTAAGAGCCATAAATTGTTGGTGAAAAGCATAGGTGTTTTTTGTCTAATCTTTTCATGTAGCCTTTTCAGCACTTCCAAATACTGAACTTGGTTAACTACTTGTTCAGTTGTTTCAAATTCATAATGAATAATTCCTCTGATGGCAAAAAGGTGACCAACATTGTTTTGGATCTTGATTTGGACTGACAGAACTTTGTGCATTTCAACACTTTGCTTCAGGGTCATATTGGTACATCCATGTTTCATTGCCAGTGATAACATGGCCCCAAACATCATCTTGTCTCTCAAAAAGATTTTGGAAAACTTCAATTCTCTTTTGCTTTTGTTCTTCCATGAGCTCCTTCTGGACCATTTTGCACACACCTTGCTCATGCCAAGATTGTCAGTTAAGGTTTTCCTAACTGTTTATCAATGTTTACGTGGACTGCTGTGTTTCTCATAGTCACTGTCCAATGATTTTGACACACAATTTGATGAATTTTTGCCATGTTTTCATCAGTTCTGCTCATTACCGGCTGCCATGACGTCTCTTCATCAGTGACACTTCTCTCCCTTCAGAAAAATGTTTATCTACTTATACATCTCAGTTTTATTCATGGCATTCTCCCCATAAACTTGGACTAATGTGTCTCTGATTTCACTTCCACTCTTGCCAGGTTTAATAAAAAATTTAATGTATGTTCATTGCTCTAATTCAAGCTCCAAAATTCTCACAAATGCACACAAAACCACACAACATAATGAAAGCCACTCAGCAATACATTGCCACACATCAACATGAACACAGCTGTGAGACATTGACATGACAAGGTTATGAAACCTTACCAAGGTGTTTGTACAGTGCTAATAATGTAAGTGTACAGTAGCAAGTTCACAGACTTAGTAGATTAAAGACTTAAACGTATAACATATAACTATTAAAATACTAGATGAAATTTACGGAAAACTCTTTTGATTATTGATCTAGGCAAAGAATTTATACTAAGAGCTCAAAAGCAGAAGCAACAAAAACAAAAATATACAAATGGGATTAATAAGCTAAACACTTCTGCATAGCAAAAGAAATAATCAACAAGGTGAGGTGGCACCTGTGGCTCAAGGAGTAGGGTGCTGGCTTCATGTACCGGGGGTGGTGGGGTGGTGGTTCAAACCTGGCCCTGGCCAAAAACAAACAAACAAAAAAAAAAAAAAAAAAAAAAAGAAAGAAAGAAATAATCAACAACGTGAAAAGACAACCTGCAGAATGAGAGAAAATATTTGCAAACTCTGCATTGAGCAGGGGACTTATATCCAGAATTCATGAAGATCTCAAGCAGCTCAACAACAACAAGAAAACAAATAATCCCATTAAAAAGTGGACTAAGGACATAAACATTTTTCAAAATAGGACATAGAAATGATTTATAATCATACGGAAAATTGTTCAACATCACTAATCAGAATTAGAGAAAGACAAAACCACAACACAATGCCATGTTACACTAACCATAATGGCTATTACTAAAAAGTCAAAATATAGCAGATTTTGGCAAGGATACAGACTCTTGCACACTGTTAGTGAGAATGTAAAGTAGTAGAACCTCTATGTAAAACAGTGTGGATATTTCTCAATGAATTCAGAATACAACTACCATTCTATCCAGTAATCCTGCTACTGGTTATCTACCCAAAGGAAAAGAAATCATATATGAAAATGATACCTGCATTTATATGTTTATGGAAGCACCATAAGTAATAGCAAAAATATGGGATCAAACTAAGTGCCAGAAGATTGGATTAAGAAAATATGTGTGTGTTTATGGGTATATATATAAAATGAAACACTAATCATAAAAAAAGAATAAAATCTTATCTTCTATAGTAAAATTAAATATAATTGTTTTCTTTTATTGTAAATTGACAAAATATTATTGTATATATTTATTTGGTATATAGTGATGTTATACAAAGGGTAAGGATTAAATCAAGCTAATTAACAAACCTATTGCCTCAAATACCATTGTTTTGTGAGGAGAAAATTTGAAATTTACTCTTTTAGCAATTTTGAAATATATAACACATTAACTATAGTCACCATGCTATACAATAGATCACAAAACACTTCATTATTTATTCTTCTTATTTAACTGAAACTTTGTCCTATTGACCATCTCCCTATTTCCCCCAACTCCTAGCCTCTGGTAACCATCATTCTACTTTCTTTTTTATGAATTAAATTGTTTTAGATTCCAAATATAAGTGAGAACATAATATTTTCTTTCTTTGCCTGTCTTATCTCACTTAGCATAATGTTTTCCACTTTCATTTGTGTTACAAAAAATGACAGAATTTGCTTCTTTTTTGAAGCTGAGTAGTGTTTCATCGTGTATATACACCACATTTTCGTTACCTGTTAATTTCTAAATGTAAATTTAGGTTGATTTCATAACTTGGTTTTGTGAATAATGCTGCAGTGATCATGGGTGTGCAGATACTTCTTTGAATACTGATTTCAAATTCTTTTGATATACACATAGAAATGTGATTCCTGGATTATATAGTAAATCTGTTTTTACTTCTTTAAGGAATCTCAAAAACTACAGTTTTTGTTACTCCAATGTTAATTTTTCACAAAGAGAGAAAAAACAATCTTAAAATTTATATGGAAGCACAAAAATCCCCAAAGAGACAGGGTAATTTTGAACAATAAGAACAAAGTTGATTAAAACTATAGCACAAAGTACTGAGAACATACAAAGCCATTTCAATTTACAGTCTCCACTAAACATGAAGAGGAATGAAATTGGACTCTTACCACAACCCTTATACAAGAATCAACCCAAAATGTATTAAAGACTTACATAAGAATATAAGACATGAAACTGTAAAACTGCTCTGAAAACACAGGGGTAAAACTATACAACATTAGTCTGGTCAATGATTTTTTTTGTTTGTTTGCATATGACCCCAAAAGCTCAGGCAACAAAAGCAAAAATTGACAAATAGGGTTATGCCAAACTAAAAAATCATCTGTACAGCAAAAGATACAATTAGCAGAGTGAAGAGAGAATTTTAAGAAAACCTATTTACAAGCCATATGTAACTGTTAACTGGTTAATACTGACAATATATAAGGGACTCCATGGCAGGAAATGGCAGGGACTCTATGGCTTGATTAAAAAATGGGCAAAGCAACTGAATAGGCACTTCTCAAAAGAGGACATACAAATGACCAAAAGATATATCAAAACACGTTTACCATTACTACTATAACTTGAGTATCTCCCTCAAACCTATTTTAAAATTTAATTGCTATTGTAAGAGTATTATGAGGTGAAACCTTCAAAAGGTGAGTAGGCTAGAAGAACTCTGAATAAGTTCACTAACTCATGGATGGGTTAACACTATTATTGTGGGGGATGAGTTCCTTATACAAGGACAAATTCATTCTCTCTGTGCTCTCAACTCTTTCATCTCTCTTGCCTTTCCACCATGGGCTTATGCAGTAAGATTCTTATCAGTGCCTCCTCTTGATTTTGGATTTTTCAGCCTCTGTAACTATAAACTAATAAACTCCCACTCACTATAAATTATGCAGTCTGTGATATTCTGTTATAGCAACACAAAACAGACCAAGATAATCAGTAATGACTAGGAAAATGAAAATTAAAACCAAGATAAGATATTACTCACACCTATCAGAATAGCTACTATCAAAAAGATAGTAGGGTGTTGAGAAAAGGGAAGCCTTATATACTGCTGGTAGGAATGTAAATTAGAAAACTGCATGGAAGTTTCTCAAGAAGCTAAATACAATTATTATTGAACATTTAGCATTATGGCATGGACAATTATATGGAAATTAAATTTGGAAAATAATGTTTAATGTGGAAATTATTCTTTTTTAATAAGGCAGGCTTATTGACAATGTTATTCTGTACAAGGCTGATAATTATAGCCTAAATCAGAATGAAATCACATCCAGCTTAGAGCACTCAGGCAGAAATATCACCTGTAACATATATAACTTAGAAGCATGAAAAGATTGTTCCTTAAAGTCTAACACTATAATTAAATCAATTATGTAAGTAACGTAAGAGCCATTACTTTTATTTAACTCCAGTGAAGATGGATGTGGTTTATGCAAATCATCACTTTTAAACTGCTAAAAATACACTAAATATTGTAGTGTCAAATAAAATACATCACTATAAATCTTTAAGAAAGAACCTGAAATATAATTTCAAGTAATTGAGAAATTTACAAAGCAATCAAATTTTGGCATACTACATAATAAGCAACTATATATATATAGAGAGAGATATAGATAGATAGATAGATAACTAAATATTTATCATCTTTTCCCCCCTTTTAAAAATGTTTCTTTTATATTTTATGTTTTTGATCCACCACTAAGAGTCATAACCTTTCTTCATTTTTAACCAGGCAGAATATTTACATGGATGAAATAAAATGGAGCAATCTAGAAATGGACACAAATAGCTACAGAACAAATGAATAAATTGTAATAAAAACTGAGAATTGCCCTAGCACAGTTTTTAAAATGTTGAACAATAATTATGATGTAAATGTGGTTCATAGATGTGGAAACCTGTTGTTTAGAATTACTGCCTTCTTCCTCCTTACATGCGTAGGTTATTCAGCAGAAAATGTTCACTTTCATCCAGTTGTGTACCTACACATCTTTATTTCAGATAAAGCATGACTTATATTATAAAGCATAAAAGTGTATGAAACAATGCAAATTCTGTCTTATATTTAGTTGCAGGAAAAATGCCTGTCTTTTCCCTATAAAGTGCAGTGTGAATCCTACAAAACTCTATTAGAATTGATTAAAATTCAGCTTAATAGTATGACTTGTCCACAAAGCACATATGCATAAGAGCAATCATCTAGGTTTAGTTGTCTTTTTAAAATTGAAACAGTATTTCTCATGTCTTTAACTTAACTATGTTCTTATTCCTACAATTTATCATAAATTATATTTAAGTTTATAAAATATTCTTGTTAAAAAAAAAAAAAGTGACAAAGTGGTTCACATAGAGTGTGAACCAGGAGCTTGTAAATTCTCCTAGTGAGATCTTTATGAGCCCCAGGGTTTTCTTTCATGTAAAATGCTATGTTTCTGTGTGTATTTCATAGACTCGATTGCTATTAATTCTACTAATTCTGAAAAGAGAAAAGACCTATTAACTATTCTTCTTCTTTTTTTTTTTTTTAATAGACAAGGTCTGGTTCTACTGCCCAGGCTAGATTGCAGTGGCATCCTGATAGTTCACTAAAACCTGCAATTCTGGGCTCAAGTAATCCTCTTCCTCAGCCTCTCAAGTAGCTAGAATCATAGGCACACACTACCATATCCAGTTCATTTTTCTACTTTTTGTAGAGATGCAGTCTCCCTATATTGCTCAAGCTGGTCTCTGACTGCCAAGCTCAAATCATCTTCCCACCTCAGCCTCCAAAAGGAGACAATTGCAGGCCTGAGTCACCACACCTGGCCTATCCCTTTATTTTACATAACCATGTTTTTCACTTTAAACATTACAAAATTACGTATAAAAAATGATGTTAGGTTTCTAATGAGATTTTGTTATCTCAAAATAGAAAATCATAGCATTGCTGTAATTCCACAATCATGGGTAATCACAATAAATGTATTGCTCCTACACCTAACTGGACTGAATGCATCTTCATTTCTAGTAATGAAACGTGAGGTTTAGAAAAGGAAAAGAATAAATGCTGTAAGTACCCAAGGTGCTAGGAGAAAGGGCAAGCTTCTCGGTGATGTAATCACAATTATCTGTTGTCTTCTAAAAAGGTAAAGCACTTTACTGTATCCATGTTTAACTCTGATCAGAAAATAACAAAGACAAGAAAGGGTAAGTCTATTCAATTTGAATATCACCTTAGTCGTTTCAGTCAAAATCTCACTAGAAAAATGAGCAACTTGGGGGTTGAGAAGAGTGAATTGATGTAAAAAAACTTACTGTGAAGACATATGTAGAAAGGCAAAAATAGGGATGAAAATACAATTGTAGGAAAATATCAAAGGGATAATTTTTAGTGTTTCTGAAAGAAAGATATGGAGAAGTGAAATAACTGCATGTGATTGATGTGAATAGCTCGAGAATGGTGGGAAAGTTGCCTTAGAACTCAATAAAATAGTTAAAATTGGATTCAAAGACACTGAGAAGGCACTTTACAAAGAGAGAGGAAGAGAAAGCCAATGCAGTGAAGAACAGCATATTGGCTTTAGAAGTAACTGGTTGGCAGACAGCGCTAAGGTAAGAGGCAGAGCTATTAGAGTAGGCAGAGTATGATGAACATATTAACATAAGAGGAAAATATAGATAAGGCAAAAATGAAATCTGAGGAAAGAAGAGGCAAAGAAAGACAGGACTTAATTCCATTTTTTGATCTAACAAGGCAATATTTCAACATGATTGTGCACATTATTATTTTTATGAGCACTGATGCTAATAGTTGCAACACAACAAGATTGCAAAGAAGTATTCTAAGAAATTCTGTGGTTTCTTTTCCCTTATAATTAATGATTTATTAATACCTTTGTAGAAAGAAATAAGATAAGCAAAGAAAGTAACTATTTTTAAGTGGGGGTATGAAAGAAATAATTAACACAGTTCAAAAGTTGTGGAAAATTTTTGAACTTTTCTAGAAAATCATTGGAACAGAATTAATTGCTGTGTAACTACAGAAAACATTTTTTTGATTAACCCAAAATGTGTTATATACTTATTTAGTGCTTTATAAACCTTGAAAGACAGCTTTAATATATTAATACCCTATTCCATCCTCAGTATGTCTTTAAACAACAAGCAAGTGTCATCCTATTTTACAAAGACATCTTTAGGGCCAATTTATTCCCCTGAATACAATATAACCCCCTGAAACTTGTCATTCAATGTCCTCCTTTATTCACTCCCACATTCCCTTACAAATGTTACCATCTTCCCATAGCCAAAATCAACTCTTCACTGCTCTGTTTGCATATCTCATTTGCACACCTCCAAACTCATTTCCTTTTTCTCCTGGGAACCTAGTTTAAATATATATATGTGTTAAATATATATATATGTGTGTATATATATATACACACACACTGGGATATATATATTTATTGCAGATAAATAAGGCCATGTCCCCAGAAATGAGATATACAACCTCTATGCTTGGCCTCCAAAACCTTCCACACGACTCTTTCACACAAGTGCACACTGCTTCTCTGTGTTTCTTCCTTTATTTCCAGGTCAGATACAGAAGAGGCAATGGAAGAATCCAAGGACTTATACTGTCTAGGACTTGGAATCCTGCCTCTTCCCTGGGAAGACTGCCTCCTGGAGTCTCAAGGACTTGAGATCTTCTGCCTCCCTTGGAATTCTGCCTTTTGAATATTGAAGTGGCCTGCCATGCGAGCAGGAAACATACTATTACTATGACAAGCCACCACGACTCCAAGCTACTGTATAGTAGCTAGTCTTCCCTAAATAATACTATGACTTCATTCTTCTCCTCTTCCCCTATTTACATAGGAACTCTACTTTCTGAGAAAGTTTAAGTGAACCTGCTCTGGGAAATCTTTGCTGATCACTTCAGCACTTCCTGGCTTTCCGTACCATTCATCACTTCAGTTTACTGTTTAGTGTGTGTAATTCTATTCTTTAAAAGGAAGGTTCACTGATATGATATTTATGTAATAAAAATAATCATTCTTAGGCATACAGATCAAGTAATTTTAACAGGTACACACAGTCATATACCTGTCACTTTAATAAAGATGCAGAACATTTCCATTACCCCTAAAAGTTACATCATTGATCTTTTTCATCATTTCCCTCGTTACTTCTGGTCCCTGGAAACCATTGATGTGTTTTTTTGTCGCTACAGTTTTGCTTTATTAAAACATCACAGAAGTGGAAATGTATAATCTATAGCCTTTTGTGACTGTCTTCCTTCACTGAACATAATTTGTTTAAGGCTCACTCACATCACTGCCTCTATCAGAAGTTTGTTTCTTTTTATTGCTAAGTACTAGTTCACTGTGTGGATGAACACAGTTTATCTATTTCCTAGCTGATGGACATTTTTCCTACCTGACGGACATTCATATATAAGCCTAAGTATCTCATATGATTTTCTTTCTGTTGGATAAAAACCTAAGAATGGAAGGATTGTATTACATATGAGGTATAAGGTTAGTTTAAGAAACTGCTAAACATTTCCCCAAATTGATTGTACTAATTTATATCTCCACAGCAGTATATGAATTCTAGTTCCTTCACCATCACCAACATTTAATATAGTCATCTAAAAAAATGTGTCATTCTAATCAATGTGTAGTGGTATCTCACTGTGGTTTTAATTTGCATTTTTTTAGTGCCTTATACTTCTACTGCCATGAGTTATAGTTTCATGTGGTTATTTGCCATTCATCCATGTTCCATGGTGAAATGTCTTTTCAATTTTTTCTCTATTTTTAGTTGAATTTTTAAAATTTCAATGATGCATTTTTAGATTGTATGTTTTGTGTAATATATAAATAATATTTTCCTCATTCAAAATCATAAACATTTTATGCTATGATTTCTTGTGGATGTTTCATAATTTTAGATTTAACATTTAGGTCTATGATTCATTTTGAGTTAATTTTTTACATACATGTATGATGTGAGATACTGATAGGAATATATTTTATTTTTGTGTATAGATATCCAATTATTGAGAGCACCAGGAAGAAATATTATTTCTCCATGGAAGTGTCTTTGTAACTTTGTGTAAAAGTAGATTTTCTACATATGTTTGGGTCAGTTTATGGGCTAATTTATCATATTGTGTTGTCTCCTTTATACCAATACCACACTGTTTTGATTAGTATAGCTTTTAATAATTCCTGAAATCATCTAGTATCAATCTTCCAACTGTGTTCTTCTCTTTCAAAGTTATTTGGGTTGTTGAAGGCCATTGGAATTTCCATGTAAGTTTTAGAATGAACTTTTTATGTTTTTTCCAAAATCCCTGCCAGGATTATGAATAAGATTATATTTTATCTACAGAACAATTTGGTGTGAATTGACATTTTAATGGTATACCTATTTATTTCTTTACTTTTTCTCTGCTATGTTTCATAATTTTTAGTGTAGAGATCTTACACATTGGTTTTCAGATTTGCTTTAAGTACTGTTATAATTATTACTGTTATCGTAAATATTATTTATCCTATCATCTTGCAAACTTGCTTTTAGGAGTTTTTACAAGTACGTTACATCAGGTTTTTACATAGGTCATCATATGTTCTGCAAATAACAGTTTTAATTACTTTTTTGCAATCTAGATATCTTTTTTCTTTTTCTCATCTTATTGCATTTTCTAGAATTTCCAGCACGACATTGCATAGAAGCAGAGAGAGCAGAGATCCTTAACTTGTTCTAGTTGGCAGTTTCATATTTTGCTTCTTTTTATATACTTTTATATTTTACCTGATTTGATTTTATTGATGAGCACACTGAGAAATGGTAAGAACTGTATGGCTTCTACTGCTTCAACACATTTTTGTTGATTGATTATGAATATTTTTTACATATGCAATGAAAAGTTGGTAGTTATGAAGGAAGGATGCTATGAAAAAGTCCACTTAGTACATGTATACCATGGAATACTATGCAGCCTTAAAGAAAGATGGAGACTTTACCTCTTTCATGTTTACATGGATGGAGCTGGAACATATTCTTCTTAGCAAAGTATCTCAGGAATGGATAAAAAAGTATCCAATGTACTCAGCCCTTCTATGAAGCTAAACTACAGCTTTTACATGAAGGCTATAACTCAACTATAGCACAAGACTATGGGGAAAGGGTCAAGGAAGGGGAAGGGAGGGGGGAGGTCATAGTGGAGGGAGGGTAATGGGTGGGGCCACACCTAGGGTGCATCTTAGAATGGGTACAGGTGAAACTTACTAAATGCAGATTACAAATGCCTACATACAGTGACTAAGAAAATGCTATGAAGGCTACGTTGAATAGTTTGATGAGAATATTTCAGATTGCATATGAAACCAGCACATTGTACCCCTTGATTGCCCTAATTTACACAGCTATGATTTAACAATAAAAATAAATAAATAAATTTTAAAAAAGTTAATGTTTTCTTTTACTCACACAATTTTTTTTGTTGTCTGAAGCTCATAAAGAATTTTAGAACCTCTCAGAAAGAAATTCTAACAAGTGTAACATAACCTTGGTACATTACACCAAGGTAATAATGTGTTACTCCAAAGGATAATGGCAAAGGATGTTCTCCTGTATCTGGAGAGGAAGAGAAAGAAGTGGAAGAAACCCTTATGTTCCCACCTGCTGTCTCATCCTGTTATGAGTTGGATACTATGTACTGTCCTCTCTTTTCATCACTTCCTATGTTAAGATCTTACTCCCCTAGTCCAGAAAGTGTCTACATTTTGAGATCAGGTCTTTATAGAGATGATGAAGGGAAAACAAGGTCCTTATGGTGGGCCCTGATCCAATATGACTGATGTGCTCATGAAATGAGGAGAACTACAGACAAAAAGCACACAGGAAGGACTTTGTGTGAAGATGAAGGCAGAATTTGGGGTGATGTTTGTACAAGCTGAGGACCCTGTGATGTCCAGAAAACCACCAGAGACTTGGGGAGAGACATGGAACAGATTCTTTCTCACAGCTCTTGGAATATATCATCATGATCTGGGACTTGCAGCCTTCAGGATCGGAAGACAATACATGGCTATTGTTTATGCCACCCAGTTTGTGGATGTTATGACAGCTCTAGGAGGGAAATACATGTTCCTTCAGGATGAACTAAAGGCCATCTTTTGGTGCAGCATCATTAATAGCAACACAGGAAACACTGCTTTCTCAAATTCTGTTACCCAATGAGTCTTGCTGTTTGGAGCTCCTGCTCCTGAATCACACCAACCCTTTGTCTGGGGTGGTTCATTCTCTTTTGCATTTTCCTTTGACTAACTCGGCAGCCTCCTCCCTGACTGTGCTGCTGAGCGGCTACAGGTGTTGGGGGGCGTGGGGAGTTCTGGCAGCACAGCTTAGTTCTCCTGCATGCAGGGGGACTGCATTTCTCTGCCTATGATTCGGTTCGTAGTGAGTTCTTACCAAGGCTACAGTATTTCAGACACAAAAAAGAAAATGCATTTCATTTAGGGAAGCAAGTTTACAGCTTGTGGTGCAGAACTGAAATCAAAAGAGAGTATGGAAGGTAGAGGTGTAGACCTAGGCCCCGTGAGGACCTGAGAATATGTGAGAATTCATACAGATTCTCTGTATGCAGTAAGAAAGACTGCTGAGAGCAGACCAATACCATCATGCAGAGGGCAGGAAGGGTAATAAAATACATATATGACCTGACATATATTATCCTCCTATTGAATGGCAAGCACTTTGAAGATACTGACAGCTAACATCTCCCATGCTTGCTAGATGTTGGGCTCCATTCTAAGCACTCTGTCAAAAATTATGACTGGGCAGTGGCTATCACATACATTCATATTATCCCCATTTCTCCAACGAAGAAACTGAAGATCTGAGAGGTCACCATCAAGGCAGTTGAGGACACGTCTGCAAAGCCAGGCCCTCTGCCTCCAGAGCCTGTCCTCTTCTTGACCACAGAACACTGCTAATGAGTAAATAGTTATAAATTCTAACCAATGATACCTTAGGTACATGTGAATTTAGGCACGAGAACTGCCATAATCCTCACATACACTCTATGCAGTGAGTGCTGATACGATTTTTATTTTATAGACTAAGATTCAGGTAGGTTATATAAATCCTCCATAAGTACAAAAATAGTAACTGGGAGTGCATATAAATACTTATGGAATCCAGTGAGGTCTGCAGTCCTATTAATGTCAAATCTCGGGTTTTGAGTATTATGGTTTTATGTCATCTTTGGAGAAAGCTACACAGGATTTACTTTTACTATTTTTGAAACTTCTTGGGAGTTTTCGAAGTTAAAAAAAAAAGTTAAAATAAATATAATTTGTTTAAAGGAGTGCTTGATTGGAACCCAGTTCTCTTTGCCTCTGAAATTCACACAGTTATCCTGAATGAAATAATTTTCAAAATACTTTGGAATAAGCAATAAATCAGGACCATCCAAACATAAAAGAAGAAAGAGAGAAAAGAGAGAGAGAAAAATTAAAAAAGAAAACGGAGTAATTGGTGGGACCACACCTATGGTGCATCTTATAAGGGTACATGTGAAATTTACTAGGTGTAGAATATAAATGTCTTAACATAAGAACTAAGAAAATGCCATGAAGGCTATGTTAACCAGTTTGATGAAACATTTCAAATTGTATATCAAACCAGCACATTGTACCCCATGATTGCAAATGAACACGGCTATGATTTAATTAAAAAAAAAAAAGACAGAAAGAAAAAACTGACAAAGCTATGGAAAATGCATGACATTTGTTGTACAATTAACCATTTTAAATGCATCTTCAGTGCAGCTACAGTGACCATCTCAAAAGAGTATCCCAAATGTGTTAATACTTAAGGAAAATTTAGGCTTAGAGAGGTTAAGTTACAACTCAGGTAGGTAGTTGTCAGTGCCGGGAATAATCCTCAGGGCTTTGCCATTTCTATTTTATGAAGCTGCCTGGCAGAACTGAAAGAGAGAACTGTCTTAGGAATCACGAAAGCACAGGTTACAGGGTTAGGATAGACACTCACCAGAGTCAGACAAATGAGGCCTTTGCCTGGGAACATTAACAGCTCTCATAGGCAAAGCGGTTTCAGAGCAACAGGCAAAAGGCAATTTCTCATTGGAAAGGTCAACAAGTAGGGAATGCCTGGGGACATTCATTATCATCTTTTTTCCAAGAAATTTGAAAGGAGATAGATAGTGAGTAGAGTTGAAGGGAGGGTTGAGGGAATGATTGGCAGAGTAGAAAAGGGTAGGACAGAGTTGAACACGTGTCTACCCAGACAGGAGGTCAGAGATATGTAGAGAGGGAGCCCCCGTACTCTGAGCCACTCACAGGGATGCTTGCTGTTGGATTTCCCTTTGCTTCCCAGGGAGGGCCTACCCCAGTGCAGGCACATAGACGTACCAGGAATAAACACACACATTTGGACTAACTCTTCTAAAAGGCCTATATGTCATATGGCTCCCCCACAACCTGAAACCTTGAATAGAAAGAGCTCTGCCTTAAAGAAGCCAGTAAAAATTCAGCAGGGAGGGCTTCAGTGTGAATGCTGATCAGACTCAGCTTTCCGAGGTGGCAGGACTTGAGGAGATAGCTGCCTATGGCTGTTCAAGTTTTAGGTTGCCTGCTGTTTCTTCTAGACAGCTGTCAAGGCAGATAAAACCTGACGTGCTTTCCCTGGCGGTGCAGCCTTTCAGGAGCAAAAAGACATAGAAAACACAGTTAAGGGGTATAACGTTTTTGGAGATGGATGGAAGGATGCTTTGTTGTGTGTCTTCTTACAAGATCTGAAATGTTTATCCATTCCTTGAGGCATCCTCATCTACCACCCAGGAGTGGCTGCAGAGCTTACCTCCTGACACAAGTCCAGAGCATGTGATGGTCATTGTACCCCTTGGCACATGGAGAGAGAAAAGGTCGGGTGCAGAAATGTAAGGCAAGATTTAATGGTGGGGCAGTTCAGAATGCCCAAATGTACGGAAGTTTCTAGACTTGTCCCCCCAAAAGTGTTTTATTTCCTCTCAAATGTCAGAAGGAATAATCATTTTAATGGCTTGAATGACAGTGGCTGGTTTGATTTGCGTGCCTGGAACAGCATGGAGTAAGATCAGATTCTATGGTGTTGCCAACCAGTTCTTTCCACTTTGGAATGAGAAAAATCTTGTTTACCAAAAGAGTTGTGCAATTGCATGTTTTTCCATTTTTATTATTCAAGGAGGACAAGGCTAAAGAAATGCACTGAGTCAGCTCTCATAGACAACATCTAATACATGTGTGAAAAAAGGATGTATTTCATAAAGTGGATAAGCTTAAATATAATTCCAGGTCACAAAAAATAGATGTTTTGGAGAAATAGGTATGTAGTCAGATACCTACTCCCAGACCTCTCTTCTAGTATTTGATATGTTTTTCTATTCTTTTTCTCTCTATTTCTATATGTGTTTGCATTTTTATTACTCTGCAACTTTCTAACCCTTCTTCAGTTTTATCACCATGGAAATAGATGCAGATTACTGTTTATTTATACTGCTTGGGATTTATTGTGCTTCTAGAATATAAAGATCCATAGCTTTTGTCAATTCTGAGAAATTATCAGTCATTATCCTCTTAAATGTATTTTCTGCATTCCTTCTACGTGTGTTTTCTCCAGGTAGAGCTCTGATTAGATACGTTACAACTCTTCCTGTTTCTTCATTCTTAACTTTTTCATTTCTTAGACACTTTGCAAAGCAGAAGTCATAATCTCTTTCAAGCTTGATCTTGCACTTCACTGGATTTTTTTTTTCTAGCTGTTTCTAATCTCAACTCAGCAAAACTAGTGTTCCTATCTGTTTTGCAATGTTAAATCATGTTTGGTGGGACCTAACAGGAGAATCCTGAAAGATGTAGATTGAGAGATGAATTCGGGGGAGAGGAGGATCTGATTTTGTGTCCCCAGAGTATGTTCGAGTTCATTTGTCATCTTGAGATTGTGTTATACAGGAAAAATTTTTTTTTCTCTCCCCAAGATCACAGAATGAGACAGAAATACAGTTTTTCTCAATGGTTCACTTTGCTTATAGGAGAGTGTTTTCTAGTTTACTCTTTAACCCATGGTGTTGTACTTTAAGGTCCTACACCTTCTCTGTGTGTTTGGTGGAGATCTAGTATTTATGTGTACTAGATGCAACTCTGTATTTTGTTTACATCCAAGGCTTCTCCTCTATTCTTTGTGTAAACCTTAAAATCCAATCCCAATTTAACAAAATTGAAAAATGCTCTCGTAACCAGAGAACCTGTAACTTTTAGCCATTGTTTATTTTGTGCATGTATATATAGTCTTCATTTTTGCCAACCTAAATATTTCTTTTATTTTTAAAATTATACGTGAGAACTCAAAAGTTATCTCAAAATAACTCAAATATCTCAAAAAAGATATTCACTTGTTGTGATACTCAAACTTCTCTAAAAAAAATAAATAAATAAAATCTAATAAAAATGTTTACTATCTTTTATCCAGAATATTTGAGTTGTGTGTATGTGTTGTGTGTGTGAATTTGTGTAATGGAACTTTTTGTAGGATGAACTTTCTCAGTATGATTAGTTGGAATTTTCTCATTATGATTAGTTGGAGATTTCATTAGGGATATTGTGATGGGATACAAATTGGAATTTTCAAATAAGATACTAAAGGGATACTTTATTAAAACTGAAATGAATAAGAAGTCTGTTAATTTGCCTTCATAAAGAATTATCAAATTTGAGTGGCATCTGTGGCTCAGTGGGTAAGGTGCCAGCCCCATGTACAGAGGGTGGTGAGTTCAAACCTGGCCCTGGCCAAAGTGCAACAAAAAATAGCTGGGCATTGTGGCGAGCACCTGTAGTCCCAGCTACTCAGGAGGCTGAGGCAAGAGAATTGCCTAAACCCAAGAGTTGGAGGTTGCTGTAAGCTGTGATGCCATGGCACTCTACCCAGGGCAACAAAGTGAAACTCTGT
This sequence comes from Loris lydekkerianus, assembly GCA_963574355.1. Lineage (NCBI taxonomy): Eukaryota > Metazoa > Chordata > Mammalia > Primates > Lorisidae > Loris > Loris lydekkerianus. Next base: position 33,472 of record CAUYPK010110967.1, on the reverse strand, counting down.
CTCTCAAAAAAAGAAAGAAAGAAAGAAAGAAAGAAAGAAAGAAAGAAAGAAAGAAAGAAAGAAAGAAAAAAATAATTATTAAATTCTGGAATGATTTTTAAATAAAATAATGCATGTATTGTTTAATAATACTATATTAAGATTATAATAATGTTATAATTATTGGATAATGTATTCATATCAGAATTGAAATAAATAATTATTGACACTCAGAAGATCAAAAAATTCACCTAAATGGTCAATATTTTTACATTTATCTTTCTGTTTTGATTTGAAAATTGAAATGGTCTGCGAGACAGGTGAACTACCTTTAACAATCTTGGTGTTTCGATAGGAATCTGCCCTAGTTTTCATCTTTGCTTTGTATGCAATATCCCACTGTGAGTTCAGAACATGTTGTCTGGTTTCCCACCTCCCCACCCCATACACACCACCACTACCACCACCAATAAGATTTCAGGGAGAAACACACATACACACAAACTCAGAAGCCTTTATAGGTTGTACATATATCTTTCCTTCTAATATCTCCTTTGCTAAAAAAATTGATAATTCTCTGTCCAATGTTCATTTTGTAAATCGAACAACTTGGAATAAGCTGTATTATAAAAGATGAAATATGGAGGAAATTTCTCTTGAGGCATTGAGTTAATTACCGTAATTCATTTGGATGGTTGTGACATCTGTCAGTTCAAAACAGATCTCTGGACAGAGGCCATGTTAGAACATTACTTTGTTTTAATTTCTTTTCACCAGGTTGCAAAATATGTGTTAAGTACTGTTAAGGGTGAAATGATAGCTCTTTTGTAAATTAGACTCCCCCAAATCCAGGAGTGCTTGGTATTTATACAGATTATTTTGCTCGAATAATAATTAAATGAGGATTTTAAGGTGGACCGTGTTACTAACAACACTTCACACTTATACACCCCTTTATCTACTCATTAAGGTATTTATACATTCAAGAACTTTTTAATGCTTTTCAATAGACCAGAAACTGTTCAAAAACACAGAAGTAGTGTAACAATCTCACTTATGAGAGTGAATGAATTTTGAACTCACAGTGGAGTGTTTTATAGAACATATGGGAGTATTTAGAGATGTCTGGGTGCTCCTCCGAGGTTTTGCCTAATTACCCTACAAAATTGAGTTCTGAATAGAGCTCTTTTTTTTCCCTTATATTATTTTCTGTGTATTAGTCAAATTGAGATAGGTGGAGAAGTCACGTGGAAAGCCACCCATCGAGCACAGATTTTACTTGATCATGAATTAAACTTACCACGTTAAGCCAGTGAATTTGGAGGACTGCTGAGAAAGGGTTACGCTTGCTCTGGAAAAGACCAAAAGTTCCACCTTACTCTCTTCTCCCACCTGACAATGTCATTTACTACAATGACTAGGAGTGTGACTCCCAGAACAGGCCTGACTGGGTTCAAATCCTGACTTTTTTATTTCAGCATATTATTTTAACTCTCTGAGCTTCAGTTCATTTTTAAATGACACAAACTTATTTTCTAGCACACAGAACTATTGTGAGGATAAAGGGGTTAGTAGATTCCAGTATCTAGAATGCAGTTAATGTTAGAAAATATGTTAACTATTATAATACCACCTTGTTCCATTTTATTTTTGTGTGTGTGTTTTTTTTTTTTTTTTTTTTTTTTGGTCCATTTGGCATTTAAATTTGTGATTGCTACCTTTAGGAATATGAAATTCAAACATACATGAAACAAAAGAGTTCTGGGGAATGATAAATGCAGAAATGACAATAAATGTTGTGGACAGAATATTATGAGAACGCAGAAGTGGGCCTACTTTCTGTTGAAAAATAACAGCAGATTTAATAAAAGAAGTGGCAGGATTCTGCTACACATCTTAAAGTGTGGGAGAATATTCTAAATCCAGGAAACATTTAAAGTATGAAGAAAATGGCCCAATAATAAAATTATTGGTTTCCTTCCTTCAGAAAAAAAGTTCTTAAATATTTTTATTCAAGACGAAGCAATTTGGGAATACAAAGATATGAATTAGAAAGGATGTCTACCATTTAAGAATTTGCAGTACACAGACGGGGGAAAGAAGCACAGATATAAAAAATAATATGAGGGAAGGCTGAATACGGATAATCCAAGCAGAGGAAATAGTGTTTAAAATGATTTTGGAGTGATGAAAACTATGCTAAGTTCTGAAATGACAGTAGGTACATAAAGTAAATGCATCAGAGATAGTTTCTTAAATGTGTATATGGGAAATTCAGACTTTTGAAGTTATTTTACATATTTCACTCTGTTTTTCCAAGTACTCATAACAGCCTAAGTTGATAGTAAATGTATCATTTCATTGTCCCAATGAAAACGATGATATTCAGAAAGTTGTACAAAGTGGATTGTGTTAATACCAAATGGTAGAAAGATTCAGATTTATAAAAATCATAGGGAGCGTATATTAATAAAAACAGAAAAATTTGACTTTACCCAGATTAAATGACTTGTTAACAAAGGTGGATAAGGAAGAAGTTTACCCTGGGGAGATCAATGTTGGTGATCGAGGAAAGGGGGCCATTTATTAAGGTATAAGTGATGACTTGACCAACACATCAATTTCACTACTTCTGTCTTCCAGACCCATCTTCTCAATCTTTTCCAGAATTCTGTGAACCTTGTCTGTGAATTCATTCTGTCTATGGCTCAAAGTTAAAGTAGAAGTAGAATTCACTACAAATGCATATTGTTTTATAAATTCCTTCTAATGAAAACTATCAAAACTGTAGACTACCTCAGAGTGCTGTCTAAACCCTTTTCTTTTAATTATCTCTCTCCTACATGTTTTAATAAAAACATGTATTTTTTAAATTTTTTTTGAAGTTAAAGTTAAAACAGTTTCTATTACATAAAATTTGCTTACTCCACTACTCAAACCTAGTAAAACAAAACCCTCTTAATTCTTTTTTCTAGCATATCATTTTATGTACTTGGAGAAAATCTCTGTTAACATAAATGAATTTGACAAATGGATTTAGCAGATGAACAGATGCACTTAAAATATAACAGATGGGCCTTCATTTTCTTAGGTGAGGTGATCTATATCCATTTTATCAAGTTACAAGGATGCTAGAATATGATGCTCAAATAATATACAAAGAATTGGGAAATATTAATGACATCATGCCAAAGATTAAATGGACCCTAACGTATTATTATGGTGGAAATATACATAGTGGATATTTGAAAAAGTTTCTTTTATTGGTAAGTAAATATGAAAGAATAGGCAAGCATTCTAAAGCAATTGATAGTTTCAAAATATTTCTTACATTGTGAGCACGTAAATTTAGATTCTGCAGCCTTTTTTTTTGAGGATGTGTAAGGAACCTTTGTAGGGTTAGGAAAGAATTATTTTGAGGATAAAATTAAGGAGATTTACTCATTAGAAAATTGGGATCAAGATGCTTGAAGCAATGACAGAGCTAGGACTGTAACCAAGGTCTTGTTAATTATTTTTGAGTATGAATCTTTTTCTTATTTCTTTCTTCCTATAGTATTGGTTCCAACGTAAAGTACTATGGATAGTTCACATAGGAGTAAACAGTTCCTATGAACTTTACCTTCAGTATCTGTAGTTCTAGAAAGTCAGTTCTCCATACGACCTCTTTCTCCAAATATTGCTTGTCAAAACATGAAAGTGATAAGTTGCCTGCTCATTAAACCACTCCAAATTTGTTTTCCACTTATTTCTATTATTTTGAGAAGTTTTCATTCTATCTTTAATAGTAATAATGCCACTATCTAAAATGTAGTAACAATTTGAATTCTATAGACTCAATTCCAAAAGTGTGGTAAGAGTGAATACATATGTGAGACTTGAAGATTTACCACAATAATGTTTTCAACCACTTACATTTAATTTATAAAGAAGATACTTGAAGCATCTGGGGATAATAGCAGATGTACTTTTTACCAGCACCTCAAACAAAACATAGATACCTTTTCATTTATGATAGGATTATATCCCAATAAACCTATTGTAAGTCAAAAATATCTTAAATTGAAAATGCATTTAATATCCCAATGAATCCACCTAAGGTCAAAAACTCATAAGTGGAAATACGGTAAGTCAGAAGTCATCTATATTTGAAATTCATGAAACATATAAGTTTAGAATATTTAACTGTTTTGTCTATATTAAAACTTTGATTTGAAAAATTTTTTGGCTAACCTTTGTATGAGTTAAGATAATACTATATATTGTAATAGACAAATAACAAATATCAGCATTTTGACAAATAAAAATGTTTTGGTTATATAATCCTCTGCGATTTTATGACTCAAGACAACAACCATTTAATTGCTCAGTATTCTTTGGGTCAAAAATCCTACTGTCTCGGATGGTGAGCTCATCATCACTCTATATGGTGTTTCCTGGGACAGCTTGGCTAGAGCTGGAGAATCTGGAGTGGCTTCTTAGTTCATGTGGGTTGATGTACTAAAATACCATAAACTGGGAACAAACAAACAGAAATGATTTCTTACAGTTTGGGAGGTTAGGAAGTCCAAGGTACTGGCAAATCCAGTGTCTACAGAGGGCCACTTTTGGGTTCACAGATGTCTCTTTGTTTGTGGTCCTCACAGGATGGAAGAGGCAAGAGAGTTCCTTGGGTTTCTTTCACAAGGGCACTAATCCAAGTCATGAGGATGGTGCTCTTATGATCTAATCACCGGTCCCCACAAAGCATTGCCTCCTAATGTCATTATACAGGGAATTAAGTTTTAATATATGATTTTGAGGGGGGGAAAAAAGAGATGGCTGACTCACATTGGGTGGCCCAGTTTTGTATATCAGATAGAGTGTCCCTGTTATCCTCCTTGTGTCTTCTCTGTCCACATGGAACCTCATTATTCAATGGTCTATCTCATGCTTCTTTATATGATACCTGGTTTCCATAAGGGCAAAATTAGAGCTGCTAGTCTGCACAAGATTAGTCTCCAAAATCACACAGTGCCAATTCTGTTGCTTTCTATTGATCAAAGAAAGTCATAGAACCAGTTGAGATTAATGTTGAGAGAAACTCTGGTGGTGGTCACATGAATCTAAATGTGATAAAATCGCATGTAACCAAATATGTACACTGGATTAAAACTAATGAAATCTGAAAAATATCGGGAGATTACATTGATGTTAGTATACTACTTGTGAAACATCATAGTCCTATCAAATGTTGTCATTGGGGAAAATGAAAAATATACATGTATTGCTTTTTTACAACTGCATGGGTATTTATCTACACAAGGGAAATGAAAGTTAGGAAGTGACTATTGAGATCACCTTTGGAAATAATATATGACTATATGTTTTGTTCTTATTTTTATGAAGTCCACAATTGCCATGGAAGTGCATGACTAGGAGAAACTCTCCTCCACTGGAGATTTAATCTTCTTCATTGTTAAGACTCCATCATTTTCTAGACTGCATGTTTGACAATATGATATATGTATTACTGTGTATGCTGTTTTCATAGGCAAAGCCAGCAAGTACTGACATTTGCTTTCTATTTTTCTTATTATTTTGAAAAAGTTGTGTTATGTTTCTAAGATGATAGTAATGTTGTCTGATGAATAATAATTTTAACATCCAAACTTCACTTCTAAATGTGTGCAGGACTTGTCAGAAGCTCAATTATTTGACAAAATATATTTTATGACTATCCATGTTTAATTTAGAATTACAATAATTGATTTTATAAAGAATAGTTTTTACTATTCCATTGAACGGAGCTCCCTTCCCATTAAAGAGAATACCATTATTTTGCCAATTCTTAACTGAAAGAAAAATAGGGTAATATATAATCATGCTGTATTTAAGAAGCTACGGATATCAGAGTTGTAGTAATCAGAGAATAATCTCCACTACAATTTTGGATACAGATCATAAGGAAGTTTGAGCCTGGGGTCATTCAGTATCTTATACTTTTTTTTTTTTTTTTTGCAATAAACTATTAGAATTTGTGTTTGAGTCAGGAGCCCAGTTTTCCCTAGGGATATCTATCATTTGACAGGTACAAGGTATACTTCAGCAACTTTGATCACACACAACAGTGTCCTGAGTTATGCTACACACCACAGAAGGAAGCCCATTATAAAATCATCTCCATATATTTGAACAAGAGCTAGAAATAAGACTGATTAAATTTTAATACATTACTACACTAGAGTATGAGGGTGGGAAGCCAACTTGCTAACAAGTAAAACAAACTCAATTTTCTAAAAAAAAAAAAAAAAAAAAAGGGAACAGTTAACTATAGTTTCACATACTCATAATCCTTTCCTTCTAACATTTGCCTGGATTTAATATAAGGGAAATGCACTATTTATAAAATACATACCAAGTTTGTATTCACATTTTGGGCCCTAGTAACCTTAATATCTGTATTCCTAATGCTCAAATATAATTACCTGAGTGAGTGTTTTAATAATAATTTTCTTTATAAGCAAATATAAAATGTTTACATCATTTGAAACTAAAAGAAACCCTAATCAAAATGCTATTAAGTGAAAACTGTGGTGATTATATGATGTTTTAATGAATATTATTCATGTAGAATGTCTTAGCATTTCTAAAAGTTGTACTTGTAATTATGAATTAAGGAGTCAGGGAACATTTCAAGACCCCAAATAGAAACTCTCAAGTAAATACTTGAGCCAACGGTATTAAAAAAAAATTAATATATATCTAGCGGAAATGTATGACAACTTTCATTAAATTCTAAGACTCTGATCTAAAGAGAAAATTACACCTAAAACACAAAATTGGGAGCACTGAATTTTGGGGTTTATTTTAAGGTAGTTCTGTTTCTAATTTAGAATGCCAGTGTAAAATATACACAAAGCAAAAATAGGCAGACATGTGAAAAAATAACCAATTCTCTGTTAATGCCCACATTTTCAATATGTACATCACAGAATTGAATTTTGTTTTTTATTACTAGTAAGTGAATTTCTCCTTCCAAAGCAGTCCCATATCACATATGTCTCCAGATTTCATAATTAAGACTGTCCCCAAAGATAAGCTAAGTAGTCACATATTTAATATAAGTTGAGATCTGATATTGAAAGATACCATTCTTAAAATAAATCCTCCATCTGCCTTCCAGAGTCTCTGAAAGTGCATTATTTCAGGTCTGTCTCGTACTTTCCATCATCATGTTTCAAAAATCACAGTTAAAATGCCATTAACACTGACAAAAATTTTGGATAATATTACTATATCTCTTTAGGTTAGTGTCTACAACTTACAGAGTTAGTATTGGAAAAAATCCTCAAAACACCATTAGATTACATTTGGGCATAAAAATACACAAAGTAAAAGCTGTTAAAATTGTGAGGTACGTATAAGATAATCTTAGATTTATTAGAATTTCATATAACTTTGTTAGCATTTTTAGATCAAATACATAAAGTTAATTTAGAGAATTTGAGTGTCATTTTAATACATTTGATCTAATATGCAGCATATCTTGGTAATATTGCAGATTTGGTTCTAAACCACTGGTAATAAAGGAAGTCACACAAATAATGTTTTTTGGCTTACCAGGGCATATGAAAGTTATGTTTACACTATATTGCAGTTTATTAGGTGGGAAATATATTGAAAAAAAAACAATGTACATATCTTAATTAGAAAATATTTATTGCTAAAATATGCTAAAAATCACCTGAGACATTAGCAGGGCATAATCATTTTGCTAAAAGAGGATCTTTCCTCAATACTGAGGGCTGCTGACTGATCAGGGTGGTAGTTGTTAAAGTTTGGGGTGGCTGTGGCAATTTCTTAAAATAAGACAACAATGAAGTTTGCTGCTTCAATTAACTTTACTTTTTTTTTTTTTTTTTTTTTTTTTTTTTTCCATTTCAGGTTAATGTGAACGTACAACTAACCAGGTCACAATATTTAAATTGGTTAGGTAGAGTCTATCTTATAGCTGTGTCCTGCGTTCAAAAGGTATGCCATGTACCCCTATACTAGGCCCATTAAGTGGGATCACATCAATTCCCTGTTCCTCCACTCTTCCCCAAAGAAAGATTTCTTTATACCATCTGATGATGCTGTTTGATAGCATTTTACCACAGTAGATCTTTCTTTCCAAATTTTGAGTCAATCCTCTCAAACCCTGTCATAGCTATATCAACTAAGTTTATAGAATATTCTAAATTCTTTGTGCTCAACAGTGTGCACAGAATCTTTAATAAATGTACATTCCATCCATAGAAATCACTTTCTTTGCTCATCCCCAAGAAGCAACTTCTAATCCTTTTGAATTTTATCATGAGATTGAAGCAATTCAGCCATACCTTCACGTTCTATTTCTATCACCACCTGTTTACTATCACCAACACATCTGTAGGTACTATCTCTATTAAAGTCTTAAAGACTTCCAAGCAATGCATGAGGGTTAAAATCACCTTCTTCTAAATCCTTTTAATGTTGCTTTTTGTCCTACTTTTATGAATAATAAATGTGCTCAATGGCATCTTGAATGGTGAATCCTATCCAGAAGGATTTCAATTTACTTTGCTCAAAACTATCAGAAGAACTGTTATCTATAACAGCTTTATGCAATGCATTTCTTGATCTTATAGCCTTTTGAAATTACTCTGTGATTCATCAGCTGATTAATGGATGCTGTGGTTGCAAGCAGGAGCACAACCTTAATCTTCTTGTACATCTTAAGCTTAATAAAAGTGCAAAATTAAACAGCAAGGGCTAAGCTGCTGCAAGTTATCCAAAAGACAGCTTATAAAGCTTTTGAGTGAGCAGGCACATTGTCAATGAGCAGTAATATTTTGAAAGGAATCTTTTTTTTCTGAGTAGTAGGTCTTAACAGTGGGCATAAAATATTCAGTAAAGCATGCTATAAGTAATCACTGTCACTCACGTTTTGTTTTTCCATCTATAAAGCAAGGTCAGAGTAGGTTTAGCATAATTCTCAAGGGTCTTAAGATTTTTAGAATGATAAATAAGCCTTAGCTTAACTTAAAGACATTAGCTGTATTAGCCCCTAACAGGAATCAGCCTGTTTTTAAAACTTTGAAGCCAGACATTGACTTCTCCTCTCTAGCTGTGAAAGTTTTAGATGGCATCTTCTTACAGTCTAAGGCTATTTCATCTACATTGAAAAAAAAATGTTGTTTAGTGCAGTCATTTTCATCAGTGATCTTTGCTCTGTCTTTTGGATAACTTACAGCAGCTTAGCCCTTGCTGTTTAATTTTGCACTTTTATTAATGTGTTATAGAGATGGTTTCTTTCTTTAAGCACCATTAATCAACCTCTTCTAGCTTAAAACATCTCTTCTGCTACTTCTCCACCTCTCATTCTTCATATAACTGAAGAGAGATAGCACCTTACTCTCAAGTAGGCAAAAAAATGTTGTGGCTGGTTTGATCTTCATTTCAGACAGTTAAAACTTTCTCAAAATAACCACAAAAAGGTTATTTTGCTTCCATATTATTCCTGAGTTCAGTGGAGTGGTACTTTTAATTTTTATCAAAAATTTTTTCTTTGCATTCACAACTTGGGTAACTGGTGAAAGAAGCCTATCTCAGGTTACAAAATGCCTTCCTCACTAAGCTTAATCATTTTTAGCTTTTGATTGATAGTAAGAGACAAACAAGTCTTCCTTTCAATTAAACACTTAGAGGTCATTGTATGGTCATTAACAAGTCTCATTTCAGTATTGTTGTGTCTCAGAGAATAGAGAGGCCTGAGAAGAGGGAGAGAGACAAGAAAGAACCAGTGGGTAGGGCAGTCAGATCACATACAACATTTGTTAAGTTCACCAAACATTTACAATAGTATACAACAAAGACCACTTATCACAGAACACCCCGACAAACATATAAAAAATTTGAAATATTGTGAGAGTTGCCAAAATGTGGTACAGGGACATGAAGTGAACCCAGACTGTTAGGAAAATGACACTACTTGCCACAAACCTTCAATTAAAAAAAATATAGTATCTTTTAAGTCCATAATAAAACAAGGCATGCCTGTTTGTATTAAACCTTTGTACCCTATATGGCACAATTTCTGGGTAAAGAACCCAACTGCAACTCAGAATGTACCATATAATGCAAACAATGTAAACTAATCACATGTAACCTAATCACGTTAATTCGAAATTAAAAAATTAATTATACTGTCAGAAATAGAAAAAAACAAAGAAAACAAAACAAAAATATATCTGTGTACCCCACAGAGTGCTTCAGAACTGTTTCATTAAGCTGTTGTTGCCTAACAACAGGGACAAAATTTGAGCATCACCTAAGAAAACCTCCAAACCACAAAACATCAACAAAAACACAGTTTTTCTATGTCTCTGAAAACCACTTGGAGCTAACAGTGCTAATCTCAGCTGCACTGATTTCATGGATCCATGGGGTAGCTGCAGGCTAACTAGTTTAAACTGAGCTTGACTGAGACTGACATCTAGAAACAGCCAGGTCTATTTCAAAAATCTCCTTCTCCTTACACCACAAACTGGTCAGCATATCTTTTCATCATGACAATAGTACTACAATGGAAACACATGATGCTTCCTGAGGCTTACTTAAGGAACTGGTTCATGGCCATTTCCATCTGAATTCCTTTGGCCTATTCAGAGAAGGCTGAACCCCAATTCAAGGAGATTAGCATACATTCTCTAACTTCCTTGAGCAAAGATGTCACATGACCAAGCCCAACATCAATGGAGTAGGGAAATAAACTCCTCCAGTGAAGGTGTGAAGGTAAGAGGGAGGGGGCAGGAGAAGGAATGAATATTTTTGAACACTAGTGTACTACAAGCACCATTCAAAGTATTGATGGAGTATTCACACACACACACACACACACAAAAAAAAAAAAAAATCATGCACTTAGCAAAAAATGAATCTCAAAAATATCTCAAGAAGAATCTTTGCAGCTCTCAAAAAAACACTATTGAGTATGATTAAAAAATGTTTACACTGACTAGGCATGGTGGCGCACACCTATAATCCCAGGATTCATGAGGCCAAGGTGGAAGAATAGGTTAAGGCCAGGAGCTCTAAACCAGCCTGGGAATCATAGCAAGACCCTGTCTTTACAAAAATTGAACAATTAGCTGGGTGTAATGGTGCATGCTTCTAGTCCGAGTTACTGGGGAGGTTAAGGTGGGAGAATCACTTGAGCCCAAGAGTTTGAATCTACAGTGAGCTGTGATTATACCACTGCACTCTAGCCTGGGCAACAGAGTGAGATCTTATCTCCATTTAAAACACACACACACACACACACACCAAAAAAGCAAGGTCTAAAGGACTCAATAGCTCATTTCCTGTGGTAATATAAGGAAAGGAACAAAACAGTTCTCTTCCTAGGAGAATTGCTAGGTTTCCATCACCTTGTAGGGTTGGCAAAAACAAGTTTTTATCAGTTGTTCACATACACCTACACCCTGTCAGTTAACTATAGAAAAAAACATAGCTGAATTGTCTAAAAATACAACGTGCTACTGGAAAGACTGTATTTGACTTGTCATGGGATACTCTACAGTGTTGGTCCAAATGGCAAGCTGTGATGCTATAATTTTCCAATACAGATCTGGAGATCAAGGGTGGTTTACAATAACATGCTGCTGGTCCACAACAAACTCAACAGAGTTGCTTCAGAATACCATGCGGACAGAGACCATCTAGAACAACAGTTCTCAACCTGAAGGGCACAGCATTAGGAAGGTTGAGAACCACTGATCTAGAAGCTCAGCAAATGTGTCTCTATAAGCTTGTCCTAGGAGAGAGTTGTTCTACCTGTTATAGTCTACTTAGCAGTTAAGTGTGACAATAGACAGTACTACCAGGAAAATTTGGGTACAAGTGATGTTTGAAGCTTCTAGAACTGTCCTTTATTTTCTCTGAGGGAAGAGATTCTTCAGCTCTCTTTCTTCAGGCATCTATTGGCCAGATGTGGTCCATTTATTTTAACATTTTTATTTCTTGGTTATAAAGTGGTCAGAACCACCTAAGCCAGTTTCTGAGTATCATTGTTCCAGTGAACACTAAGACATTGGGCTTGAAGCTGACTGAGGTAGCTCTGGTTGCTAGGACAATGAAAAAAAAGATTTTAATTTAGGTTGAGGGAGACTTATTCACTATCCCTCAGTATGTTACTCCTGGCTAGAGAAATAAGAACTAGTGACTGTTTCTCTTGCTCTGGCATCTCCTATAAGCAAACTAATCTCCTGAGGATTACCTTGGAATTCTTGCAAAGGAGAAGAATCTCACATAATTTTTAAAATTAACATGCTATTATTTATACACTTATTGACTAGTAGTTGAGACAAAAAAAATTATTTCTTTTCTATTAATGTGTTGGAGGTTGTACTAAAGAGAAATTTAACACACTACTATAAGCAATATGTCTACATAACTAAAAACGCTAAGTAGAAACCATAGACTAATGAGATTGTTTCCAGCCAAAGACTTAGACTCAGTAAATTGTCCATACCATTAACATGCTGCTGAACAAAGGCATAGTGTTCCTTTAGTAACTTCCTTCTGACTTTGTGTAAGAGTCAAAAGCTTCAAGTATAAAAATTACTACTAAAATTCCATAGTGGTAAGAGTTTTATATAACGTTATAATAGACATCACTTTTCTGTCTCTCTCTTTTTGTTTCTTCTGGAGATGGAAGACCATCTTCCCTTTTTATTTATTTTATTTATTTATTTTTTGTTTTGTTTTTTTGAGACAGAGTCTCACTATGTCACCCTCAGCAGAGTTCTGTGGTGTCACAGCTCACCACAACATCAAACACTTGGGCTTCATCGATTCTCTTGTCTCAGCCTCCCAAGTAGTTGGGACTACAGGCACCCATCACAATGCCCGGCTATTTTGTTGTTGTTGTTGCAGTTGTCATTGTTGTTTAGCTGGTCTGGACAGGGTTCAAACCCACCAGCCTGGGTGTATGTGGCCGGTGCCCTACCCACTGAGCTATGGGCACCTCCCCATCATTCCCTTGAATGAAGGAAGCATTCAAGAAAGTTCATATCTATTAAAAACTTGACTATAATTTTTCACGTAATATTTGTTCTTCCTCTTATACTTTTTTCTTCATATTGTTGTGTAAGCATAATAGCACAGGAATTTGGTCAAGTTGTTATAAACACTCTTTTTCCAAGTAGTTTATCAACCTGACTTCAAATATCCTCAGGTTCAAAGACTTTTTTTTTTTTTTTTATTTAATTTTCATCAGCTCCTAAAAATCTCTCACCACTTTTTCAATAAATAAAATCTAATTTTGAAAGCAATATAAAACATGCTGCTTAGAGAAAATTTCTTGGTGGTTTTAAAGTCCAATATTCTCAAGTAAAAATGCAAAAAACTAATTTCTTACGTAGCAGATAATTAGGTAATGATGCCGAAAGCAATAGCCAGATACACTGAATACATTCAGGTAATACCTTTGTGGCCCTAAAGAATGGAACTTTAGTTGAATAAATGAGCTACAGTGTGATCTTTTTCTGGCCATATCACAGAGTTAGTGTAGTAATACTAGCTAACTGTTATTAAGAACCTGCTACTTCTAAGTCGTCTCTAACTATTTCTAACTACTTTCTCTTTCCACAAGTATGTACTATAATTCCTGACATACAGATGAAGATATGAGAGAATTGAGACATAGAGACAGTCAATTGGTCTCTTTCCCTCATACTGCCACATAGAACATCTGACAAAACCATGAGATAATAAGATGGCGAAAGTGCTTAGTTGGGTAGAGCTGATGTTTATTTGACTGTATATAGACTTCTTTCTCAGAACCATGTGCAAAGTATATTTTTCTTTTAAGAAGCTTCAATTACCATATCTTGTGAGTTTATGTCAAAACGGTATATAATGTGACCTGCATTTTCTCTATAAACATTTAGACTTCGACTGAATGTATAGGTTTACATATCCAGCTGCTGCTCTAAGCAGTTGCAGCCTGGGGCAGAGATCTTGAAACTCCAGCTCTCTCCCAGTAAGCTGCTTGTTAGCTTTGAACAAGAACCTGAGAGATGGGCAAGGGACCGGTTTGGAGGTATAAGTACCTTAAAGTTAATACTGTAGAATATCAGACTTGGAAAAAAGTATTGAGGTTCACTTTACTCAATTCCCTTATTTGGGGGAGGGGATTCAGGTCAGGCACTAAAAGATCAAAACCACATCATACATAAGCTAGTAGCAAAGCTCAGGTAGTTCAAATTCTAGTGAAGTGTCCTTTCTGTTCTCTGTTGAAATAGGAGCTGTCTGTATACCGAGAAAAAGGCTTATGGTTTGTATGTAAATCGAATATATTTTTTTTTTATTTCACATGAATTTCATGACTGATGAGGGTCATGTGCACTAGGAATGAGAAATATTGCAATCGTATGTACAATACAAGCAACAGCTCGATCATAGTATATGTTTTATTTATTATTTTTATCACAATTCATGGCCTTTTTTTCTCCCATAAATTAATCATGAATGTCTTTGCTGATGGTATGTTAGCGTCTAATTCTTGGGAAATTTTGGAACTTGTGCAAGAGTTGGACTCTTCCAGGATGTTCTGTTTTGTCATGTGGCAATAATGAAGGTGATTTTAATGCAAGGATTGGCACCTGGGACCCTGAGTGTATTAGAATAAGCCTTAGTAAGAGACCCTGCATTCTGTGGGGTCTTCCTGAGTTCAGTTTGCTGAACTGATCAAATGAACCAAAAAATTAACCTCGGATTTTTCTCCCAGATAGAGCTGTGCTAACGTTAATATATTCCTTCTTTCTCCCCCCGCCCCCCAAGAGACACACACACAAACTCACACGCACATGTAGCTTTTGATAATTAATTACATAATATGTCAGATCAAATAATGGCAAAGGTATACTCAGGGGTGATGAAATATATACCTGGTGTATTATTTTATGTGCTTTCTTCCCATATTCAAAGCCTTCCTCTATAAAACCCCATATTCCTCAAAAGGAAGAAAAATTATTTCGCCTTTGCCTTATATCCATTAATAAAACAGCTGTCATAATGATAATTTTTTATACCACCACTTTGCATTCATAAGAAACATAAAACCTGAAAAAGAAAAAAGAGAGAAAGAAAAAGAGAGGAGTCGGTGTCGTGTTTTATATAGAATTTAGTAGAATTCACTGACATTGTTGATCATTTTTCTCTTCCTCTGAGGCACAAGCAGGGAATATTTAAAGGAGGCTCTGCAGCCAGAAGCAGCCTCTGCTGAAATCGTTAGTCAGTGTCAGCACATGTAACTGACAGAAGCGTCTGGATGAAAGATTGAGTAATTATTTTTCTGTGTTAATGGTCCTTTATTTGTGGTTTTTATGCCTATGTTTGTTAACAGTAATTGCCTCTCCTCTCGTGTTTATTTTTAATGAGTTCCTTAAAAAATGGAGCACTAACTACTGTAGGATTTATTTTCATGTTGTTTACCATAGAAAGAACAGTGGACAAAATAGGATTCCATTTCCTTAAAGGGAACGCTAACCCTATTCATCGTGGGTGTAAGACAAGAAAAAAGATTAAAGTCTTATCTTTGGAAGGATGTGCATGGGGTATTTTAAACAGAAAACAATCAATGCACTGATTTATTTGTGAGTGATGTCTTACCCAAGGAGATGTAGCGTGAAATACCTATTATTTGCAGGGCCATAATTAAAATCTTGGTTTTAGACTATTTGTGGAAGAACATAAAATAGTTCATGATGCTAAATAGATTAAATCTCTCCATAGACTGTCACCTTCAGGATCTTTCCCCTTCAACTTCAGTATATTAAGCTCCCAGAGGTCATCATTGTAGATTGTCTTTGCATCATCAATACTTCATATGTGTTTTGTAATGTAGGAAATCAATCTTCAATATTAATTTATTGAATTAATAACTATAACTACTATTAGTTTCTGGAATAAGAAAGTAGAATGATGGCAGTCCTCAAATCAGCAGAGCGTGTTTTACATAACATATCTAAGATATAAGCAAGGAAGTTTGTATAGGAATCTTTATAACACTGAAAGATGCTTATTTGTCTTCTCTACACGTGTGTATTAGTTTCCTAGGGCTGTTGTAACAAATTACCTCAAACTGGTTGACTTACTGCAATAGGAATTTATTCTCCGGCTCTAGAGGCCAGAAATTGGAAATCAAAGTGTTGGCAGGGCCATCTTTGCTCCGAAGGCTCTAGGGAAGAATCTGTTTCTGCTGCTTTCTCGTTCCCAGTGTTGCTGGAAATCCTGTCTATGTCTTCACATAATTTTTTGCCTCTGTATGTATCCTCATGTATCTATTTTCTCTTATAAAGACACCAGTCATTGGCTTATGAGCAACCATAATCCAGTATGACATCATATTAACTACTTGCATCATCAAACACCTCGTTGTAAATAATATCACATTCTGAGGTTACTGGTCGACATAAATTTTGGGAGGACAGACATGAGGCAACTCAGTATAGCTTGGTTGAAGTCATATCCTGGCCATGTCACTAACTGGTTAAGACCTTGGGCAAGAAACATTATACCTCTAAACCTTACTTCCCTTTTACGTAAGAGGAGGACAATGATACCCTTTCCTGCCACATGGGGCTGGAGTCAGGACTACTTGAACTTATATACGCAATCCTTTTGGCATACCTCTGACACAGGGAATGAGCTCTAATAAACAACATCTCTGAAATGGATATCATAGAAAGTTTAATAGGATCTGTTATGATAGTGTCCTTTCGTGTAAAACAGTAACTAAATACTAAAGCAAACATTCCTTCATGTGGTTTTATACGACCTCCCAAAATAAAGAACACTTGTGCAGATCTCAGGAAAGCTCTAAAGGCACCATAGCATGCATCAAGTAGTTATTCATAAACTTTCTCATTGGGTAACATAATGTTGTAATAGAATTACACCAAATGTCTTGTCATATAAATGAAAAACAACAGCAATAACACCTGAAATTAAAAAAAAATAACAATATTTGGTATGGGAGACTGAGGTCCATTATTCCAAAGGATGCTGTTTGAAAAGGATGAAACCCAGAAAATGATTGATTGAATCTTCTTCATAAAGCAATTTCTGAGTATGATTTCTTGCCATTGGATTTGTAATTAAGAACGGGACAGGATTGCATAAGTGCTCTACATTTTGGGGTGGGGGGAGTTCATAAAACCATGTGTAGGAACCTTTGCTTTCGCATTTAGTCACTGTTTTATGATGAAGAATTAGAGGCTAAAAGACGACACGTTCACCTGAAAGATGAGAGAGCAGACTGCCCTTTAAAGTCCCCAGAAATAAAGCAGCATCAGCAGCAACGCTAATACCAGTAGTTTTGTGAGGGATTACTTTGTGCATGGCTCTGAACATGTTCCGTGCATTTCACTTAATCATTACAACTCTCTCGCAGGCATAGTATTAATTTCCCCATGTGTCCTAAAGAGAAAATTTTGATAAAGAGATGCAAAATCAATGATGGTCTTCTAATTAGTGAGTGGTAGAACAAGGTTTTGGAATTATGCAGGCTGACTCTATTGTCCATGATTTTCACCCTCTATCATTCTTAATTCATTAGAGAGATAGCTGTACTTTTATGCTTTTTGGATTGTGAGTGGATCTGGTCAGTCACTCCTTTAGTGAGTGGTGTAACTTTAAGGATGAGTCAGAAGTGAATACGAGGCTCTTGGATAACTAGATAAACTTAGATTTCCTCTGTTGACACCAGTTATAGAATATTTATTTCATGTCTATTATGCACCAGGCATTCAGCAAGCAGGGCTTTCCAAGGTGGCCAAGTAGTTTAGAAGATGCTGTGTGTCTAAACTCTACCCCATGGTTGAAAACAAGATGATATACTGTATTTAGATGCTTGCTAAAAGATCTAAAACAGGAAAAATCATTAAAGTGATGCAAGTAACAGAATACCATTATAATTATATATAGGAATTAACATTTGACCTGGATATAAAATAATGTGATTATTTGGAACCTAGTAATTAAAGATTTACTGCATATTCTATTCTTCTCAGGTGGGTTAAAAAATGACCATGACTGTCAGGATTATTACTTTTTATTTCTTTAGAAATTATATTCCTTTCTCATTTCACTTCCCTTCACAAAATATGGAGTGGAAAAATTCAAGGTTGAACTAGCAGTCAGTATTCAAATAGTTAACATGTTTTGTCTCAGACTATATCATGAATCGAATGATAATTTTTAGCTGGTGTAAATGACTCATACAGAATAGTGAGATTTAATAAATGTGTCTCCCTATTGAAGTTAAAATATCTGAGCCGAAATTAGCAGCACTTCTTGTTCTTTTACTCCATCTTACAATGAAATCAACCACAGGAGAGATAAATAGCCTTTGTCTGATTTAATTGCTTTGGGGGAGATGGACCAATGTAAACCATACTCTAGTGAACAGATGTGTAGAGATAGGACTGAATGTACTATGAAGAGGGAATTAATACTGATGCAGCAAACGATTTTCAGTCTGTAGGATACTTTGAGGTACATTTGTACCTCCTTCACCATCACTCTACTAATAAACCAAGCAAATAAAAATGCTTATGTACCTATCATGTTCTAAGTATTAATAAGTTCATTAACATCCCCCTCCTTGACAGACCTTTTTTAGAAAACTATGCCTAGATTATTGAGGATATTATTCTCTGGTACCAAAGGAAGGAAGAGAAATTGGTGCTATTTTAATTTGACTTTCTTTTTATGTCCAACAAATGGGTTGTGTTTGTATATGTGACCTTAAATACTGTAATAATTTGAAAGAAAAAGAAGTGTTGAGAGAGGCTCTGTGAAAATTTAGTAAGCCCACAAATAATTGACCATTTGAATGGAAAGACAGGATAAGAAGAAAAAAAACCTTTAATTGAAAAATATTTATCGAATGCCTTCTGTGAGCTATTCTGATGCCTTGTTCAGATACACGGAATGAAGGACATGGTTTTGGTCCTCAAGAAACTTAATTTTGGCAGAAGCAAAACGTTCAACCCATGTTCATATGGTGTTCAGTAGCCTGGATAAGATGGAAGGTGGGATATGAGAAGGTCAGAGGTAGGGGAATACACTGGATCCAGTTTCCAGAGTGACTTGATTGTAAGACTGAGAAGCCCTTTCTTCTTTTTTTTTTCTATATCCAAGGAAGTAACCAGGTTGAAAAATCTACATTAAAAGATATTACTTTTCTTATATTTCATCTGTATACACTTTATTTAAAAAAGAAAAGAGAAGAATTTCATAAAGATTGTGAAAAATAAATTTTTGCGTGTTGATTTAGACATGTTTTTCCTATTTGAACAGAAATGGTACCTTTTCAATTGTCTTTTTTTGCTTTTTACCTTCGGAAGTGCTATAAGGGTTGCTATCTTCTACTCTCTTTAACTTTATTTTAGGGTTTGCGTGAGAGATTTCTGAGCTGTGAGGATGAGAAATTGGGCCTGTACAAAGCAGTCCATGGGAACTCTGGGTCCCTATGACTTACATATGCTTAATCGATAGTGGATGAGTCAACAGAGGTGGGGGTTGCTGGCATCATCTGGCTTGAAACTAGGGCACCTATTGATAGTGTGTCTTCCTTCGGTAAGTAGCCAAAGACAGAAATGTTTTCTTCCAATGCTATGTGAGTGTGGAAAACTGCCACAGAAAACTTATAGGACAAGCACGGCTCTGTTCTATGGATTTTTCCATTTCTCTTCTAATTTTCTGAAGTAGCCAGGTTGGCCAGCCAGTGTTCACATTCCTTAAAAACAGAGATAGGAGAAGGGTATTATTATTTCCATGTTCAAATCAGGAGAACTGTGTTAAGATGTTTGGCTATTTACCAAGTTTGATTTCTGTTTTTATCTTTCTTTCATTGCAAATTAACTGCTTTTTGATTGTGTTCATGGTTAGAATTGAAGCTTTGTTGGGAAAGTCTAGTCCATAGCACAAATGCAAGGTGGGAAGGAGGATTTAGACCTGTGCTTTTAAAACTTTCTGAGGTGAACAGTTAGCTGGACTTTTTATACAGTGTAATAAAGAGAAATTTTATTTAAGAGCAAAGAGAAAACTTAGAGCTCCTCTAGAGTTTAAAGTGAGGAGGTTTGAATGAGAAGAGGTGAGAGACTAGTTAGCTGTATTTCTTTTTATCATTCTAAACTTTCAGTACATCTATGATCATAACTTTTATAAAATATAATAAAAATAACAAGAAAAATTAAAAAGACATGCACTACATTTTAATCCCCCAATTTTATTATGAATTCAATAGACATTTTTTTTTTTCTTTCACGTTGCTGTAAAGGTTTATAGCAATGCTTTCTCACAATTTTTGCACTTGTCTCTTCACATTTCAGAGAAAGTCTCTAGTCTGTGGATGGCACTGGAAGTAGCACTGGCTTAGAGAATTCTGAAAGTAATCAAGAGCAAATAATAGACCCCAGAGCAAATGATAAACTTAAACAGAAAGGTATGGCATATTTAGGACCATTGTTGTTTTCTGTATCAACCCAATTGTTTTCTGATTTGTCCAGTAGAAGAGAAATTGTTCATTAGGCATGATTAGAAGTAGCTGTTGATGGAATTCAGACTGTAAAAGTTATTTGTATTTATGTGTGGGGTGTGTATGTATGCAGCAATAGAACTGTATTGAACAATAGCCAATGTAGATTATAATCTGGGGGAAACTGGGATTGTCACAAATTTTTCAAAAGTAACATCAAAGGAAGTACATACTCTTTAATGATGGCAATTACATTTAGTTGTTTCCATATTCATCTGTGCAAAACTTAGAAAGATACAATGGAAGCCATTGTGAGAATTTTCACTGAGTGATCTTACTTCCTTTTTAGAGCTTTTTCTTTCTTTTCTGCTTCTTTTGGCAGCCAGCTTTTACCCCTGTGTATCCCTTCTCTGCCCCCTATTAAGTGGTAAAGAAGAGACCAATGGTCCTTTCAACATCTACTTCCTCCAACTTCCACAGCAATAGAGCCTCTTTTTTTTTTTTTTTTTTTCCCTGAACAAATGACTTTGAAGAATAAAATCTCTATTTCCAGCTATCCTTTGCAGTCAAGTGTAATCTTGAGACTAATTGTAGACAATGTGATGTGAGCAGAAGTGTTCAGAAGAGGATCTGGAAACTAAAAAACTAGGGAATCAGATTTCTTAAATGACTGTCCATACTTCTCCTTTCCTCCTTCTCCAAACTCTTCTTTTACTCTCCCTCTCCTTCCTCCACTTCTCCCCTCCTCCTCATTTCTGGCTGGAACATGGGACTTCATCTGTCTTAGCTTACAATGTCATCCTTGGTCACATGTGATGAAATCAAATGTTAGATTGGGTTTAGGCTATTTAACACCCCCTGAAATTTTTCCTATACCTCTACCATTTCAGACAGATATTCTCTAAAAATTTTGACCTTAACTGAAAGTAAATCTCTACCTTATTTAATCAACTATTACCCAAAAACAAAATGTATCTTAACTGAAAGGGGTGTTATTAATGGAAGCATAGGACAAGTATATTTTTGTGCTTCCCAACATGGTGGCCCATACATATGTGGCTCTGTGAAGTTAACTCAAAGTAAATACAATTTTTGAAAAATACAGTTACTCATATACCCTAGAGTCATTTTAGGTGGTCAATAATCACCTGTGGCTAACGGCAACTCTATCAGACAGTGTAGAACATTTCCCTCATACCAGAAATTCCTATTGAACAATGCTGATCTTAGAGGGCCAGAGCTAGGTTAATCCACATTATAACCAAATATGTATTTACTAAACATATTTTTTATTTCTTCAGCTTAAAATATCCCACATAATGATAAATCAAATAAATATTGGAAAAGAATAAATTCTATATAATACATTTGGGAATAATTAAATATTTGAAAGATATCATAAGAGATAACATGACTGCTCCTGGCATGGGACAAATTCAAATTTCAGTGGTTATTCCAGTGCCTGCAATAAACAATCTTGAGCTCAGTCGTCCCCACAACTTTTACACTGATTGTTCCAAGTTCATGTTGACCTCAGGATGCCCACAGAGAAAACAGGGAGGAGACATGGAGATAAAACATGAAAGTAAAATGTATATTTTGGTCAATTCTTGGATGGTAAAATAAAGTTGTGAAAGACAAATGCATTCAGCTGTTTTGGGGATGGGGTACACATAAGAACTTGTTTTGTTTATAGTATCTTGTTTCCCTTGTCTTTCTTTTTCATTTCCATTTCTATCTATTTGTAGACCTGTTCCTTATTTTCTACATCATGCTTGGAATACCTAAGTCTTACCACATGGCGGGACTTCCAGAAGTGTTGAGAGATAATCCATTTTTAAGTAGGTAAGACATTTCCAGAAAGAGTAGATCTAGAATGATAACAATAATTTAGACATAGTGCAATTTTTTAAAAGGTATTAGCACACTACATTTTTCATTTTTATTTTTGCTCAGAGAAAATGTCTGAGCTACTGCCCCTTTCATCATACACACATGTTAAGAAGTAGACTTTCTATTTTTAGATATATAAGCATATTCCTTTCCATTAGGCCTGAGTTGAAAAAAAATTTTAAACATAGTTTATTTCACTATATAATGCAATTTGAAAATTGAAGACGTGTTTACTTAGTGAACTAATTTGTCCCACTCTTTCCTCGTTATTGCAAGGGCAATCATGCCAAGCCTCATTCATATAGAAATGTATTGAAAACACATTAAAATGTTATTAGCTATATAGTGAATTCAGTATGCATAAAATTCTTACTAAGGCCTGTATTTGCAATTTAGGAGTTCAAAGTATTCTTTTTCATGCCATTTTCCTGAGCAAAGGGTAATACTTTAATTAGCTGTGCATGCTCTCTGTTGCTATGTTGCAGCTGAAAGCCACACTAAACATGTCTTTCAGCCTAGAAGGTCATCAACAATATGATGGAAATTATATGGAATTGGGAAGACTTGAGTTCAACAACTGACTCCTATGAAGGCTGGGACATGACTACATGGAATAGCCTCCATGAGACCTCACAAAATGAAATCTGGATTATTTATCTCATTGTGGCATGTGAAAATGAAGTGAAATCTCATATGGACTACATCTGGTCCACAGAGGAGACATGAAAATAGGCAGGAACTATATAGGGAAAACAGTTATAATCAAAGGCTTGTGTGTAATAATTTTCCTTTTGAGATGAACTTCCAGGCCAGAATGTCCTGGTGTGTCTTCTGAGAATTAGGAACGCTAGAAGAGTTTATAAGTTGAAAGGTGGGTGTAGGTTAAACAACATTTTAGAAATTTTGCTTGAAATAAAGAAACTTGAAAATATTTAAACCCAAATTTGTAGATTTCTCTGACAGATTCTTTCATGACCTGATACATGTAGTTAGTGCTTATTACAAATAAGAGTTGTAGGAACCACAATTTGGGAAACACTTTGATTTACTGGATTCTTGTGACTGAGGTTTTATCCCTTATTTGAAGGACTTTTAAATTAGAAATTAAAGAAGGTGGAATTTGTTAATTCAGTATACTCTTCTACTTATAATGATTCTCCAAGGAGGACCTGAGAATTAAAGTTTGGTGAAAATACCTCATATATTGTGAGCGATATATGAATATATTCATACTAATGGATACAAATATAAAATACATTATATATGCATAAGCACATCTACACACACAAATACACATATGTATACACTCTTCATTATAAATGGTTTTACTATGTTCAGAATAATTCAAGGAAGCTCTAAATTGGTTCACAATAGTTCATTTATCTTTTGCACAAAATATACCCGTGGAAAACAGTGCCTAACATCTTCTAAGAATGTCTTGTAATTGCTATGCTATACACACATGCCTTAATTTAATCCTCAAAGCAATCCAAGGAGGTAATTCTGTTTTAGACATTTGGAAATAGGAGCTTCAGATAAGTTAGCAAATTGCCCCAAATTGAGTGTCTTGGAAGACTTGGGTACAGGCAGACACTAAGGTGAGTCTCCCAGTGAGTCATACCTTTGTACAATTCTCCCTCCTTAAGTATGGGTGAAACCTGGGATTTGCTTCTAACTAAAGGAATATGGCATTGGTAAAGGGATTTGCCAGTTTAATTCAGGTCCTTAGTAAGTTGATTTTGAATTAATTTAAAGGAGAGATTATGTTGGTGTCCCCAGACTAACCTGCTGACTTTAAAGGAGCAAGCCACCATAAACTCTATAGGCACAGAAATTAGATTCTGCTGGCAATACGAATGACCTTGGGAGAGGTCTCTGGGCTTAAGATGATAACACAGCCTTGTTGTATCCTCGATTGTGGCCTCTGAGTCCAGCCATGCTGTGCCTGGACTCCTTAACCACAGAAGCTGAAAAGCAACATGGGTGGTGTTTTCTACCACTATGATAGTGGTATTTTATCACACAGAAAGAGGCTAATACAGTGATGCAGATGCATTTTGAGTTCAGGAAGTCTGGCCTCCAAGATTGCACTCCTACTCACTCCTATCTCCACACAGAGATGCAGCTTGGTGTCCAATATTCTACAGACATGCAGCTATTTACTCTGTGGTTCAGCTGTTGATGGCATTTGGGAAAACAACAAAGGTAGTTGCAAACATAATTTCTGTATCAGTATATCAGTCCAGCTAAAACACAAAATCTGAGAATAAGTAATTTATAAAAATCACAAATGTATTTTCTCACAGTTCTGCAGGTTGTGAAAAAGTGCCAGGAGTTTCGGTTTTCTAGTGATCACTGATTGCGCTCCCTACTTCTGATGTGGACCTTGCTGCTGCAGCACCTCCTGAGTAGAACATGGTGCCCTCCAATGGGAAAAAGAATAGAAGCTGTGGAGAGGGAAAAATTCCCTCCTTTAAGCCCTCTTCTAAGGGCACCTAATCCTATTCATCAGGGCAGGGCCCTCATGACTCAAAAGCCAAGGAAGGCCACACCTCTTATTACTGTTGCACTGGAAACTCAGTTTCAACATGCATTTTGAAGGGGACAAAGAGCATTCAAATATTAGCAATCTCTCATGTGTGTTTTCGTTTTCTACTTTTTTTCTTTGTTTTTCATTATTCTCTACTTAGTATTTTGAGATAATTAGGGAAACAGGTAGGTAAGACCAGATGTCTTCCTGGAATTGTGAGAATCTGTTTTGGCACTCATTCTTTCCTCACTTAGAAAACCTTGGAAAAATCATATGTTTATCTCTGCCTCAGTTTTCTTGGTGATGTGGGAGTCTTTTATTCAATTTCCAACTTTAAGCTAAATTTATTAATTGTATCATATAATGATAACCAGGAAGAAGACTTTTTTCTCAAATAACAAGCATTTACAAAAATATTAACTTACACATCTAAAATTCATTTCAAAACTTGCTTAACGAGTGCCTACTCAGTGCCAAGCGCTATTAATCTTCAGCAGATCTCTTAAATATTGATTTTTCCCTTCTCTCTTTTAATAAGCTGGAATGAAAGCTAGTGAGTTGCATTATGGTCTCTGACCATCAGACAAAAACACGAAAAGTCTTGATCTTTTGAGCTGTTAGATGAAACCTAGCTTCTTCTAGATTTTTAAATCTATATACATAGGCTGCACATCTTCAAAACATTAAGAAACAAAGAAAAATGTCAGAGGATTTCAATTGAAAGGTTTATTTTATTCTACCAGATGATCCCATGTCCAATGCAACTAACAGAAAAACAAGGCAGGGTCTTTGTGTTTATTCTTGCGTCTAATTTAGGGAGCTGTGTTCTTAAAAGTAACATAATTTTAAATTTCTCTTTTGGACTCCCCCCTCCTTGTAAGTGTATTGAGCATCTACCAAGAATTTAGGAACATTAATCTTTTCTTGTCAGCCTTCTTTTCTAAACACACATTGCAAAGAACTGCTAATTTTATTTTCTTTCTGTTTAGTTTCATTTCTTCCTTCTCGGGATCTCTGTTTAAAAGAGCTTTTAACAGTCTTTCCTCACATATGGTGCATATGCTTATGGAGTAGGCAAACCAGCTTGAGTAAAACAAGAATAAAAAGAAATCACACACAACGAAAGTCCAAACTTTTTGGGAGGTCCTTGATGGTACTCTTTTTTCTTTTTCCACATGTCAATGATTCCTGTTTGGAACCAGGGATATGTGTAAAATCCTCCCAAATGTCCCAATATAGTAAGCAAGATGGCATTATTCTGTAGATCAGAGAGTTAAATGAGATCTATGAGTTCTGTGAAGTTCTTATTCTTTCTTATGAGATGTGCAGCCTCTCTTCCCAAGCAAACACCTTCAGCAAAAGATGAGAATTATTGAATGTGCCTTCCTAAAGGATAACTTGACAACTTCTTTTTGACATTACAGTATCAAAGAAACAGACACCAACCATAGTAGGCCGTGTAGTAAAGAGTAAAGCCTCCAAACTCAAATATTTATAACTTAGCCACTCAAGAAGCCATGGAAATAAAATGGAATTTTCTAGTGAAAGCTCTTTGTCATTATCTTCCTGCTGAACGTTTTCAAAATATACTGAGCAGTATATATTCCTAAAGATTGGTTTTCTCTAGTTGATTTAAATGTTTACACATTTTCAACCACTCGTTGTATTGTCTATCATAAAAGAAAATTCATACCATACCTACTTGTTTGGGTCGAGTTGATTTACCAGACTGGTGCAAGATGTGGGCTCAGGGTGCTTTAAAGTATCTGGATTGTGTTCCAGTCTGCGTAGGAAGAAGGGAGAAACAAAGCAGGAAAGAAAGGAGGAAAGAATTTATGCTGAGTAACTCCTCAGGCTCTAAACTTGCCAGCCCAGCTTTGGAATTTGATAACATCTCTATTCATTGCTGCTTGGATAAAAATCAATTAGGAAATCAATTAAAAAATGCTGGGCATGCACAAAGCAGGTAGGAAGCAGAGAACAAGTAGAGATTAGTTCTCAGGAGTTTAAAAATTTCATGATGTGGTAAGACTAAAATTTAAATAATACATAAGTCACTTATATGAGTGTCTTAGTCCATTTCCTTAGAGCAGAATACCTCAAACTGGGTAATTTAGAAAGAAAATGAGTTTATTTCTCATACTCATGAAGGGTGAGAAGTTCACAGTCAAGGGCCCACATTTGATGAGACCCTTCTTGCTATTGGGGACTCTGCAGCATCCTAGATAGTACACGGTATTACATTGCAAGGGGACTGAACGTGCTCTTATGGGAGCGTAGGGCCCTCCTCCTCTTCTTGTAAAGCCACCATTCCCCCTCCCTTAACAACGCACTCATTCATTAACCCACTGATTTATGAGTGGATGAAGCCATCAGTTGGCAGCCCTCATGATGCAATCAAATCTTAAGGCCCCACCTCTCAACACTGCCGCATTAGAGATTCAGTTTCAACATGGATTTTGCAGGGGAGCTTCAAAGCATAACAATGTGAAAAGTTACCATCTTTACTATTGGGTCAAAGAGGAGAGTTTGTGAAGGATCTTTCAATGTAGACGGTGAAGGGAGGGAAGTACTGAGAACCAGGTGAATTAAAGGGAAAGAAACTACAAGTTGCATGCCAGATATGGTATGAGGACAACTTTCGTTTGAATTTCAGTTTAATTAGTACAAACATCGCAAACTTAAGTTACTTAGAGGGCCAAAAAGCTGATATAAATGAGATGAGCAAGCTGGGGATGCACTTTCCTAAAGATATTCATTTTCTAAAAGAAATTGGTTACTAAAGAAGCAGAAATACACAGCATCCCCAAAAGTCTCCCTAAAGTCACGTTATGTAGAGAAATGAGAATCTGTAGCTAAATATCCCTTTATTTACAAAGTATTCATTATAAAATTTTACAAAGATGTGGCCAGCACATAGAGAATATTTTGTAAATATAATATTTTATAAATTTTTTGTAAAATTTTTGTGACGAATATTTGGGTGATGTAAGTACATTTAGCAACTATTTCCCGTGTTCCTGTGTATGGAGATGTTAGGGTGACGTTAAGGACACCCTATATTCTTTACTTCCACCAAGAAATCAACTCCCTTCCTTTTCCACATTTTCTCCTTCCTCTCCTCTTTGTAAGATAGTAATATATATATATATTTTTTTTTTTTCTGTGAAATATCCCAATAGAACCGTCACATAGATAAACTACCACTGACACTCAACCTATCATCAGGAGGCCAGTCTGCCTGGGCTCCCGCTGTGTCTACAGGAGAAGCTGCTATTGTTGGTTTAATTTTTATTTTGCTTTTTAATAAAAGAATGCACAAAGCAAGCAATCCACATCTAAAAGCAAGAAAGGTCCCATCAGCGGCCGGAGCACATTGAAGAGAAACATGCCTTGTGATTGCAAAGATTAAGAACTTTTGAAGAAGTTAATGGAATTAATCTTCAGGTTTCAGTTTGTGGTTCCAGATCCAGGCTCCTACACAGAGCCCAGATTTGATTCATTCAGTAAATGCTAAATCCATTCCATTTGCATAGCATGTTCTCTACAGCATTTTCAATTGGAACTGATTTTGTACTTGAGAGCGAAAGAAGAATGTATTCTGGCAGCTGATGTTTCCGTCTGTGGAGAGCTGCCTTTCCAAGAGGTTGACAAACACCCATCTTGGCTCTTCAACATTTTTCTATGTGCTGAATGGGCTTCAGGAGCATAGATCACTTTTATTGCAGCATGCAATATGTTTGATAATAAACTTTTAAGCTCTATTTATTGGGCTACACATACAAAACCATTACTTTATTGGCTAACACCAATACCTTATCTAATGGGAAAGATAAAGAGTGATTTCAGTAAGAAACTTTAAAGAGCATTTGATACTTGGAAGGAAAGAGTTATCAAATCACCTTGTACTTATTTTCTCCTGTGTGCCTGGCATTATAATATTGATTGATATTGCCTTCTCCCCATCTCATACATAAGCATGTTGTCTCTTTGTGTGTGTGGGTGAGATTTAAATAATTGTTTCCTTGGCTGTAAAGAAACAAATTTTACTGCCCAAGCAGAAAATATCTGATAATTGCAGGAGATTTCAGAAGGACAGTGAAAAGAGAGGGGGGGGGGGAAGAAAACCCCAATAAAACAAAAACCTTTTCATGCTGTATTATTTGAAGCTGACTGATGATTACTAGATAATTTATGAGCAGTTGGTCTTATTTAAATATAGATCTGACAAATGGGGAGTATATTTTCGTGCTACATGGGAGGTAAAATGCTTATAATGCTTCACCATTTCCAATTTATTTTTACCTTCAATGGATAACTTGATATATAAAGCACCACTACGAGCCTTGATGGGGTATGTGCGTGTATGTGTGTGTATATGTTTATAAATGGGGTTCAGGAATTACCATCCTAATCTCATGAATGTGGTCATTTAGAGCTGAGTTTGAATGAGGGACTACAGTTTAACAGCTTGTTAGTAGCAGACAGCCTCCTGACTTCCTACCCACAGTGACTTCTATCACGATAATAACTATCTTTGACTCTCCAGTATTTATTGGATGCATGTCCCATTGTGTCATGGTGTAACTGCCAATGGTTTCCCTGGCTGATTTAAATAGTCTTTAGAAGCTAATGCCCTTGTCCAAGTGACTGGTTCAAGACAGACACGAGACATCTAAGTGAAGCCAAAGGGTTTTGCTTTGCAGTGGTAGGGAGAGACATGGTTTCTTTCATTCACAAATATAAATGAGATAATGAGACAGCATCTAGCTCTGGCAACTATTTGCAGCCATCTTGAAGCTACACATGGTCTGCCTTGAGAGGAAACTGAGCTCTTGCAGGCTGAGAAGAGATTGCCATTGAGAACAACAGGCTAAGTACTTATGGGAGCTAATGGATTGAGCCTTACCTGACCTTTTTTTTTTGTCCTAGTTAAAGAAAGACTATATGATTTTTGTGTCATAAGCCAATTTTGGATGACATTTTTTTACTTTGGAGAAAAATCTTTAGACTGCTTAAGAAATCAGTGCAGAGAAGAGAGACATGTCCCAGTGCCAGTGTTCTTACATTTTAGGTTACACCAGTGGGTCTGGACTCATGTACCAGATTGTGTGGATCATGGAATTGGGGAGGGAGATGCTTCTTTGGTTCTTCTCATAGCCAAACGCTGGTCTCACTTCTAGGCAGTGGGAGCTCTATGAGCAATAAGAGATAGTGCCTGTGGCACAGTCAGTAACTCAGTAAAGGTACAGCATCAGCTAGGCCAAAAGTGAGACTCTTGCAAGTGATTTTGAGAATAGTCAAAATCAACCAAGGCAGGCAGGGGGAGGGAGTTGAGGCTGAATAGAAAGTACATTAAAGCTATGATATGGGAATGTAGCAGACATATTTCTTCATAAGCATTTACATATTACTTTTGGTAAGTCCTTTATTTAGAAGTTTGCAGGACCCAAGATTTTACCTTGCTTGCAAGCTAGCAAGGTCTGATGGCATAGTTTTTGCAAAGCGAGAGAAGACATTAGACTACAGCATCAAAGGCAAAGCCGTTTGTTACTCAGAACAGAACAATCAACATGAGCCTTGACTGTCCATTAGCCTTGCAATCAAGGATTGTGGACTGGATGGACCCTGATAGATGCTGCACACACAGCAGGAGATCCCCCCACACAGGGGATTTGAATCATATCTGAGCAGTCTTTACCATTGGGAACTCAAAATATTTTCTATAAGGCAGTGAACAAGCCTGCCTCCGGCTTCAGAGGGAGATACCATCTCTGTCAAGGTTGTGCATGGTCCGAACATCCCTGGAAATGTAATACAAAGCAGAAGGGGAGTAAATGTCTGTGATGATAAATTTTAGGTGTCCACATGACTAGAGTAAGAGATACCTAAATAGATAAATAGATATTTGTGGGTGTGTCTTTGAAGGTGTTTTGGGGGACATTGGTACATGAGCCAGTGGACTGAGTGGGGAAGATTCACTTTCAATGTGGGAAAAGGCCATTCAATCAGCTGGGTGCCCTGAGAGAACAAAAGGGGAGGAGACAGGTGGATTTTCTCCCTCTTTCTCTTAGACCTAGGACACCCTTCTTTGCCTCCCCTTGAACATCCGAACTCCAGGTTCTCCAGGTTTTGGATTCTGGGACTTGCACCAGCAATTACACAGAAGGTCTCTTCAGGACTTTCACTGCAGACTGAGAGTTGCATCATTGGCTTCCTTAGATCTGAGACATTGGACCTGGACTGAGCCATGCTTCTGGCTTGGCTGGGTCCCCAGCCTCTGTAATTGCATGTGTCAAGGCTCCTAACATATCCTCCTT
This sequence comes from Loris lydekkerianus, assembly GCA_963574355.1. NCBI lineage: Eukaryota > Metazoa > Chordata > Mammalia > Primates > Lorisidae > Loris > Loris lydekkerianus. The sequence continues at coordinate 2,199 of CAUYPK010110967.1, read as the reverse complement.
TATGTATCAGTTTATCTATCCTATTAGTTCTGTCTCTCTGGAGAACCCTGAATTAGTACAGTAACTCTGCTTGAAAGTTCGGCAGAATTGCAAAAGACTTATTAGCGTTATCTCCCAGCAGGGCATCATAATGTTGTTTGAGAATCCCACATCAAGTTGGTAGATGTTGAACTGTTGTGTTGTAGTTCGCACATTAAAAACGGCATGCCCATTGTAATTAAAGGCATAAAATAAGTATCTGTGACTCCATAGTGATGTAAATGAATGATTGAATAAATTAGTACATGAGGAGGAGGAAACAAATCTGTGCTTAAAAGCATTTCAAATAATTTATGTCGATGTTCTACCCTCAATAAGGGGAACATTAGTTTGTACTCTGTAGGTTTAGCCTGAGCATAGTGACTTCCTTCCAAAGTATACAGAAATTGGGGCATAAAGGGGTAGGTGGAAGAGAAACTTTATAGTGAAGAAATCTGAAAAATGCTATCTTGTTCAGGAGACAAAGGCCAACCACAGTCATATCATGTTGCTACAAAAAATCAAACAAAACAAGAGAAAGTTAAACCTTGGGAATAACATAGGGAGTATTATCCTATTTTTTAAATTGAAACCCTATTTTTAGCTTTAATTCTCTGAGGTGAGGGTTGGTTTATAACGGAATAGGAAAGAGAAGTTACAAACAATTATACTTATTGATAGAGGGTTGAAAAGCTTAGAGAGAGTGACTGAATATATTACCTCTTTCTTACAAGAGGATAATAGTGTTATAAGGGTACATCCTTTCATAAATGTAAAAAGGTCCCCCTGAAGCAACCACTAACTTGTGTGTCACCATCACTCAGTCTTTATACCTTCTTGAGCATATTTACAATAAGTAAACAGTACTACTATTAATAATTCAGAGAGACAGTACAAAAACATGATTTCTAGAACCAGATTTGCTGAGTTTAAATCCTGTCCCCACAGCTTAGTAGCTGTGTGACATTGGGCATGTAGCATAACATCTCTGTGGCTCATTTTTTCCTAAAGAACTAAAATACTAATAACTCCTTTATAATAGTGAATTTATGAGGATTAAATATAAGCTCCTTTCTGTGTAAGCTGTGATCATACATCAAGTGCTGCAAATTAATTCATTAAATCATATAAGAAACATGCATAGACATATTTACTAGCCCTCTCCCTTATAACAGAAAAAACTGAGATGGAATCAAGTGACTGGTCTAAGGTCACACAGCTTTTAAATGATAGAAAAGAATTTCAAATTCAAATTCAAATGTATGCTCCAAACCCCTAAAAAATACTTTCAACTACTAAATTGGGTCCCTTCCTTCAGAATAGAATTCAGTGTACCAGTTTAAAGATATCTGTAACAATTACTACATTGTTCTTTTAAGAACATATTTCCCCATTATTTGGGGGAAGCTGTACAAGTTAGCACATCTAATTACTTATTCAGGTGAATAAAATCTTTTTTTTTCCTGTTGATGAAAACCAATGCTCATTATCTGTAATGTAAAGAGCATTTGTCATGTAAAAAGCCATTATTAATTTTAGAGGTGATAATCAACTAAATCTAAAATTTATTTCACATATTGAAGAGCAAATTAAAGGGTCTTGGGACATGCAGTCTCATTCCCCAAGAATGATCTCTGACTTCTCTGCATCTTGTTTTGTAATTCTTCCAAATAATTAGTCATCTTATTGTATATATCCAAGCAAAATATTGAAAGACCATCAGTTACCTATTTAAAAAATACTTTGTGACTGTTTGGAGAATGAGCTGTGACAGTGCAGGTGTCTTTCCCTGTACCTTTTTACTCTATTTCAAGGTACATGTATAGATGATACATTAAGAGGCTGGCTGAAGTTGGGATCTTATTTTTACTTGTTAGTTTTGGCAAAAACAAACCAGCCAACCAAGAAACCTCTTCTGTCTGTCTGTCTGTCTGTCTGTCTGTCTGTCTGTCTGTCTCTCTCTCTCTCTCTCTCTTTCTTTCATTCTTTCTGCCTATCACTTTATTTATTTATTTTTTTTATTTTATTACTTTTTTATTGTTAAATCATAGCTGTGTACATTAGTGCAATCGCCTGTACCCATTCTAAGATGCACCATAGATGTGGCCCCACCCATTACCCTCCCTCCACCCAAACCTCCCCCCTCCCTTCCCCTTCCTTGGCCCTTTCCCCATAGTCTTG
>CAUYPK010110966.1:0-35600 GCA_963574355.1 Loris lydekkerianus | reverse complement strand
TTAGTGGAATTACACCTACGGGTGCATCTTACAAGGATACATGTGAAACTTAGTAAATGTAGAATATAAATGTCTTAACACAATAACTAAGAAAATGCCGGGAAGGCTATGTTAACCAGTGTGATGAAAATATGTCAAATGATCTATAAAACCAGTGTATGGTGCCCCATGATCGCATTAATGTACACAGCTATGATTTAACAAAAAAAAAAAAAGGAAGAGCTGGGAAGGGCCTCAGCCCTCTCTGTGTCCTGTCAAATACAGGAACAGTAGGATGTGTATAGAGCAGAGGTCACACGCAGACTCCTTGAGGCCACATTTGGCTAGCAGACGTGTTTTATTTGACCTTATAGGGATGGTCCCCACTGGGTTTTGAAATTGTGAAATAGTTGCCAACATTTAAATCATCAAGAGTTTTCATACACACAGAAAATGAACCTTTCTGGTTTCTCTTTCCAGTTGTGAGTACGCCGGCTTCCCTCTTTCTTGTGTAGTAGTAGAGACCCACTGTTGATGCCCAGATTTCTACCATGTCCTTCATAGCTTCTGTTGCTCCTATTTGTCTCCTTAAACCTAATGTCACTTGGCACATGACACTCTGCTGCCCTTTCTTACTCCCAGCCCATTTGATTTATTTGTGGTGGTGCCTGGGCCAATAGGCATTTGATGTTTTCCCCCAGATATTTGTAATTCAATATTAAGAACACAGTTTGCTGATGTCTCAGATACCAGATCCATAATTCTTTTTCTTTCTTTCTTTCTTTTTTTTTTTTTTTGGCAGTTTTTGGCTGGGGCCAGGTTTGAACCCGCCACCTCCAGTATATGGGGCCAGCGCCCTACTCCTTTGAGGCATAGGTGCCACCCCAGCTCTATAACTCTTATTTCAGTTGGGAGTTCATCTCAAAAGATGGCAAAAATCTTAGATTTAGTTCTCTTAAAAGACAACCATTAGCTTATAGCACTAGAAGAAATAACACCAGGTCCACTTTGAAGTTCTGAAGAAGACAGGTTGTGTTATCCCAGAGCTTGAGTTAGGCCATTACAACATGCCTCCCAGGTAGCAGCAGGGAGTGACCTGAGGGATTATCACCTGGAGCCATGCCCTGCAGTGATTCCTGGTCACCACACCACTAAAGATCAGACCTGAGTTTCCACATCCCTATGGGGCTGAGAAAAAAGAATAGAAGTGCAAATGGAGGTGGTTTATTGTAGCCCCTGAGGTTAGACTGCCTCAGCTCAGAGCTCACTTCCATCTCTGATAGCTTTCAGAGCCAGTTTTCTCACCTAGAAAAGGGAATAATGATAATACCACTTCATAGGGAAAATCTGAATGTTAACAAAGTTAATGCCTGCAGCAGACTGAGTGCTCAATAAATGTTAGCTGCCATGACTTTTATCCTAAGCAGATCATAATTCAGGAGGAACCAAAAAGTGTGCATGTGGGAAGAGGAAAGAGAAGGGTGAGCTTGGAAGCCCCAGAGTCCAAGCACCCTTTGCCACAACTTTCTGTGCAGAGCGTGCAGCATTAGTAGGAGTTACAAAATGGGGATGCTGGTCCACCAGTGCTGACTCAGCAGGGTCCTTTGGAGACTGTGCCCCTTAATCCCTCAGTATATTTAGTTAACATCTCACTCTCTAGTTTTCTTTACCTGCCTATCACTTAAAAACAAACAAACAAAAACCTTCTGCTTGTACTACTACCTAAGCTCACGTCTTTAGGCCTTCCTTTTACTGTTCCAATTCTTGGAGCTGTCTGTTTTCTCTTGGCCCACTCACTTTACTTGCACTTGGCTCACACCATGACTTCCTCAGGCCCACGTTTCTTTGACCTCCTAGGCACTGGTGGTCACCCCATCTCACAGGCCTCTCTTCTCCTTGCCTTTCTTTACCCTCCGTCCCATCTGGGTCTCCCCCTTCTCTCTGTGTGGGGAGAAGTGTGGGCCTCCACATCTTCCTCCAGCTCCCTGATACTTGGGATGCTCAGCATTTCAGCTGTCTTTCTGGGTGTTCCTTCAGGTCTTCCTTCATAAAGGAGCCACTGTGGCAACTTTATGCCCCATCTCAGGACATTTTGTTATCAACTGCGGGGAGAGAGTTGTAGTTTCTCAGCCAAAGGACAATGATGAGAAGGTAGCATTGCAGTGAACAGCTGTTGTCCTGACTCTTTCTTGAGGAAATCACCCTCTGGCTTGTTATCTCCAGCTGCCTGCTGAACATTTCCACTGGAGTGTCGAATTGAGGTCTTTGTTTTTCCAATGTGGTCAGGTGTATTTCAGTTAATCATGGCATCCTTCTCCTAGTTTCCAATAGGTCGAGCCTTGGCATTGTCTAAAACCTTCACTTTAAGGTTCCCTAAGAGCTAGTCTCGTCCTTCCTTTACTTCTCATTCCCACTGCCACCTCAGTCTCTATCACTTTATTTCCATACTTTCTTAACTGGGTGTCCTCCCTCCCGTAGCTCCCCTGTTCAGTCCCCTAAAGCAGCGGTTCTCAACCTGTGGGTCTTGACCCACAGAAACTGTATTAAAGGGCTGCAGCATGAGGAAGATTGAAAACTGCTGCCCTAAAGGATAAAGCAACACCCTTGAGTGGGTGTTCCAGGAACTCTGTCATCCAACCCTGACCTACATGCACAACTGTATCTTCCTCCTGCTTCCTGTGTGTACTACACTACCAACAAACATCTTCTATGTGTTTCTGGTACAACACAGCCACCCCACCGCCCCACCCAGCCGAAGTGACATACTCATTTCCCTGACTCACCAGCTGTCCTCGCGTCCTCCCTACTTAACTAAGCTACTCTTACTTTAAGGCCAACTTAAGTGCTGCCTCCTCTCACCTGTCCTCAAGGGATGATCTTTTCTCTGATCTCTTCCACAGTGATCATCTAGACCATTCCTTTGGCACCTACGTGTCTGAATACTTTTTGTCTCCTTATGTATATATCCTTTCTTGCTGGCAAGATTGGAAGACTCTTAATGGCCAAAATTATCCTATTTTCCCTTGCAACCTAAAATAGAAGATGACACATGGTATCCATGCAATAAAAAGTTGTTAATAATTATAATTATGTCATCTCATATTTGTAGAATAGCTTATTGTATGTAAAGATAAATATGATTTTAGCACATAACAAAAAATACTTGTACTCATGAATTTTTTGAAATAAAGAAAAGAGAAAAGCAAAAAAGGAGATAAATATGATTTTATCAATTTCAAAGTACTTTCTTATAAATATATTATTTGTTCTTTACAGTAGCCTTTCAGATAGGTAGGGCAGATGATATTTGGGAGAGAAGAGAAATCATCAGAGAAATACAAGTCAAAGTCATAATGAGATATCATCTCACCCAGTTAGAATGGCTATTATCAAAAAGACCAAAAAAAAAAAAAAAAAAAAAAATGCTAGTGAGGGTGTGGAGAAAAGGGAACACCCATACATTGTTGGTGGTAATATGAACTAGGATAGCCACAGTGGAAAACAGTATGGTACTTCCTTAAAAAAATCAAAATAGAAGTACCATAAGATCCAGTAATCTCACTACTGGATATGGAATCAAATGGAAGTCATTGAGGGAGATCAGTATGTCCAGCAGATAATTACACCACATTTATTGTAGCACTATTTACAATAGCAAAGATGGACTTAGTGTGAGTGTCCATCAGCAGATGAATGGGTAAAGACAATGTGGTATTTTTATGCAATGGAATAATATTTGGCCATAAAAAAGAATGAAATACTATCATTCACAGAAACATGGATGAGCCTGGAGGATATGATGGTACACGAAATAGCCAGGCACAAAAAGAAAAATATTGCATGTTCTCACTTTTATATGGGAGCTGAGAAGTGGATCTCATAGAAGAATAGAATAATATTACTAGAGGAAGGACAGGCGGAACAGGGATAGGGAGATGTGATTAATGAACACAAAAATATAGCTAGAGGCCCAGCACAATGGCTCACACCTATAATCCTAACACTCTGGGAGGCCAAGACAGGAGGATTGCTTGAGCTCAGGAGTTGGAGACCAGCCTGAGCAAGAGTGAGATCCCATCCCTATTAAATATAAAAAAATAATCCAGGCATTGTGGCAGGCACCTGTAGTCTTAGCCACTCAGAGGCTGAGGCAGGAACATTCCTTGAGTCCAGGAATTTGAGGTTGCTGTGAGCTAGACAATGAAGCCACGGCACTCTACCCAGGGTGACAGAGCAAGATTCTGTCTTTAAAAAAAAAAAAAAAAAAAAAAAAAACAGCTAGAAAGGAGGAGAAAGTTCCAAAGTGCTGTAGGATGACTTTGGTTAACAATAACTTATTATATATTTTCAAATAGCTGAAGAACAGATTTTTAATATTCCCTACCCAAGGAAATCATAAATAGAGGTGATATATATGCTAATTACCCTGATCTGATTATTACACATTGTATGTATGTATTGAAATACCACACTGTACCCCATAAATATATATAATTATGTGTCAATTAAAAATAATACCTTTTTAAAAAAGAAAGAAGAGAAAGAGCTGTGACTGTGAGATGCAAGATGACTTGCCCAAGGTGACAAAGCTGGTCAGCATCAAAGGTTGCTCCAGAACCAGGTTTTCTGATGTTTAGATCACTGCTGCTTCCTGGAACATTTGCACTGATAATTTAAGAAGAACCATTTTTAATACTCATGAAGCTTTGGTTGAGGTCATCTAAGAAAACTGGAAGGAAGCATACAGTAGTGTTCCTTGACTGGGGAGACAGGATTGCTGACCTGGGCACTCTAGGCTCATTGCTGAGCTCAAGCAGCCATGGGAAAGCAGGCACGTCAAATGCTGCAGTGGCAGCACGTACGTTTTCTCCAGGTCATCATGTGCCAGACCTGTTCATGCCTCAGACCTGCTAACTTAACAATATGTAGAGACCTATAGCATTGCTTTGTATTTGTCTTTAGCCCAAACAGAAATGAAAACAAACATAACATTACCATCTGTTTCTCACCATCATTTCACATAAGAAACACTAAAACAAAGACTGCCTCAGAAATCAGACAGTTTCAGAAATCAAGCAACTTTAAAATCACGTAGATTAAAAAAAAGTCATTCTAGTATTTTTTTTTTTTTTTTTTTTTCATTTTACCTTGGACTACTGAAAACATCACCAAACTGATACTATCTATTTGGTCCAGCTTTTCAAGTGTATTTTCTCTTTTGAGTGCAGACATGAAATGTGGTCTGGGGAAATTAATGTGGATGCTTCAGTATTTCCCATTCTCTGTGATAAAAGTGTGACTTGGGGGCTTAGAGTACCTGATAAATCCAATGTTCCTATTATGATATAAATTTAAAACTAGCGTCTGCAATACTAGTTGGAGGCAATAGTCAATATTACTTATTTTCTCGGTTGCATAGAGTCAGTTCTCAGGAAATGCTTAGTCTTACATGTTTGTCAGGCTTAGTCCATTCTGAAGCAATTTAATGGCTTGACTTGGGAGTCTCAAGAAAATACCAAAACCACCTTATCCTAAAATTTACCATTTTTATTAACACTATTCTGGGGAGTATCAGAATTTCATATAAGAAAATTGTGTGTGTGTGTGTGTGTGTGTGTATGTATGTGTGTGTCCTATCAAACTCTCTCTGCTTCTTCTTCCTTCCATGAAACTTCAGCAGCTTGCTCAGCTCTTAGACCAGTCCCCCAAAATGTCACTTGTTTTACAAGACTCTCTTCCCACTCTTTTCCTCGGGAGCCCAGACAAAAAACAGTCTTCAAGTTCACTGGATTTCAAAGATTGAAATGTCCTGAACATCTTATAACATCCCCAACTTAATATGTTCAAATCTGGCTGCCCCTGCTACCCTGGGGCCCCACTCCTATTGCAAACTGCTCGTCCTGCGTTCTTCCTCATACTTGCCATATTCAATCTATCAGCAGACCCTGTTGGCTTCAGCTTCAAAATATATCCACTGGTCACCACTTTCACTGCTACCACTGGGGCAAAAGCTGCCACCACCAAGCCACCACCTGGATTATTGCAGTAACTTTGCTCCTGTTCCACCTTTGGCCCCCTTCTGCCTGTTCTGAAGATTATAGCTAGAGTTAATGTGTAAATGAGATGATGTTACTCCTGTCCCAAACTATCTAATAGCTTTACCTCTCACTCCAGGTCAAAGCCAGTCTCACCCCCAGCTATCTCCCTGCCTCATCTGCCATGACTTCCATTCTCTCCGTTCCTGGGCACCCTGGCCTCTTTGTTGGTCCTTGGACACACCAAGCGGGCTGCTTCCTGAGTTTCTGTGTTTGCTTGCTATCCTTTCCCTGGATAACTGCAGATCTTGCTTCCTAACCTCCTTTAGGTCTGTGTGCAACTGTTGTTTTAATGAAGCATCTTTGACCACTGTATTTGAAATTGCAGTTAGCATCCACCTGCCTCCCCACTAGCATACACAGCTCTTGTCCTCTCTCTGTGCTCCTTCCCATGTTTCATGGTATTTTGTTTTTTCTGTCTCCCTCTTTTAGGCCATCATGTGTGGAGATGGTGGTTGTACCTTGCTCAACCAATGCAACCATATGCAGTGGTTCTGCTCTCCCTGCTAGATGTAAGCACAAAGGTTATGCATTTTATTTTTTTAATTTTTTGCAACAGAGTCTCACTCTGTCACCTTGGGGTTGTACAGTGGCATCGTCAAAGCTCACAGTAACCTCAAACCCTTGGGCTAAAGCAATCCTCATGTCTCAGGACTACAGTTGCCTGCCACAGCACCCAGCTAATTTTTTCTATTTTAGTAGAGAAGGTGTCTCACTCTTGTTCCAGCTGAACTCCTGGGCTCAAGTGATCCACCCACCTTGGAGTGCGTGAGTCACCGTGCCTGGCAAGATTATGCTTTTCATCTGTTTTGCTCACTTTTGCGTCCCCAGGCCTAGAGCAGTACTTGACACAGAGTGGGGGCTAATAAATGCTTGTTGAATAAATTAAATGAATGAAATAGTATTACCATTTTTGCTGCCGATGAGCGTGGACGCAGGCTGATCTCGGAAGAGCTTGGTGGCCTGACTCTTCCATGTGCGCTACCCGACCTCCAGCTTCGGCTTCGTCCCGCGCCGTCGTTCGTGTCGTCGTCCCTCAGCGCAGTCACCACCACCGCTGCCTCCCCCTGAAAAAAAGTCACAGACACCGCGAGGCCACCTTCACCATGCCTAAAAATAAAGGTAAGGGAGGTAAAAACAGACGCAGAGGTAAGAATGAGAATGAATCTGAGAAATGAGAGCTGGTGTTCAAAGAAGGTGGACAAGAGTATGCCCAAGTAATCAAAATGTTAGGAAATGGAAGATTAGAGGCAATGTGTTTTGATGGAGTGAAGAGGTTATGTCACATCAGAGGGAAATTGAGGAAAAAGGTTTGGATAAATACTTCAGACATCATATTGGTTGGTCTCAGAGACTACCAGGATAACAAAGCTGATGTGATTTTAAAATACAATGCAGATGAAGCTAGAAGTCTGAAGGCATATGGGGAGCTTCCAGAACACGCTAAAATCAATGAAACTGATACATTTGGTCTTGGAGATGATGATGAAATTCAGTTTGATGACATTGGAGATGATGATGAAGACATCGATGATATCTAAAAAACCTGGACATTGTACATTCCAGCTTGTCTGAAGATTGTCCTGCAATTTGGATTTTGGCCATCAAAAAGGAGATTAAAATCTCATTACCATGAATACAGTGTGTTAAAGCAGACTGATTTGTTTTTAAGGTATTTGTGTTTCTTTAAAAACTGATTAATACTGAATTGGGTTAAGCAAGATGTTAAGCCTACTTTGTTCTCTTGCTGTAATGGAGCTTATGGGTAGAAGACCACATCTATTTTAAAGAAGACAAAAGCGAATTGCTGCCTTTCATATTTTGACCACTTTAGTAAGTAAATGGATGTTTTGACTAAATCATTTGCCTTGTTCAAAAAAAAAAAAAAAGAAAGAAATAATATTACCAAGATTCTGCCCAGTCAATTTGGCCAAACTTATTTTTTCCTTACTATAAAAGAATACTGTTCAGCATAGGAAAAAAAATAAGGCAGCCTCCCATTATCCTACCACTTTATGCATGTCCTTCCAGACCTTCTCCTCTGCAGATGGTGATTTGTGCTATTAAAATGATTTTATACCATATATACTATTTAATTTTTAATTGTACATAATACATAATAGGTGTATATATTTATAGGGCACATGCAATGTTTCGATACAGGAATACGACGTGTAATAATCAAATCAGGGTAATTGGGGTATCGTCACCTCCAGCATTTTTCATTTCATTGGTTGGAATTATGCTGATTCCGTGTTATTTTAGAGTACACCATAACTCATTGTTGACTACAGTCACTTTTTTGTGCTATCAGATGTTGTTCATTCTATCTCACTATGTTTTTGTACCTGTTAACTATCCTCACTTTATTCCCTCTACTAATTACCCTTTCCAACCTCTGGTAACTATCTTTCTTGTACATACTCTTTGAAATTTGGTCATATCACTTAGCATAGTATGCATATCTTTGTGTGTGTGTGTGTGTGTGTGTGTGAGAGAGAGAGAGAATATCTTTTTATACCAGTAAATATTTGTCTAAAGGACCATGACTCACTGAGTGAAAATAGTGTTTTGATGTGTGAACATATCTATATATCATTGATCTTGGAAGTAGTAAATGGGGCTTGTTATTCAGTGTACTAAGCAAAAGATTGCATGAGCAATCTAGTGCATTCAATCTTATCATACATGAGCTGGTAAAATCACTTCATACTAACACCTTTTCTCTGCTCACCCACCTCCAAAAAGTCGGATGTATTAATTGAAAGGATTGTCTGATACAGAGAGAAAAGATTGCATGTAATTGTGAGTTGAATATAATTTATTTAGGAGGTTAGTTTATTAAGAACGTGTCTCTTAGGGCAGTCTAACTTTTTTTTTTTTTTTTTTAAGTTTCCATACACAGCGTTGAAGAGCAGCCTCATCCTTTTTCTTTTGGCCAGGGCTGGGTTTGAACCCGCCACCTCTGGTATATGGGGCCGGCGCCCTACTCCTTTGAGCCACAGGGGCCACCCAGCAGCCTAATTCTTAACACACAATCTTCACAGACTGGAACTACCTATGAGGTGTATCTGATTAGCAAAATCTGACCTCTGAATGCTCAAAGTTGGTTAGTTATTGAATTTTTGAAGAATAAGTCCACTTTAGCAACAACATTAACTCTCAATTAGTCTCATGAAAAACCAATACATTTTCAAATTTGTGGATAACACTTCTTCAAACTCTAAATGAATACAACTCTTCGTGTTCTCTGTAAGACTTAATATTAGCCAGACTTTCATGGGTAGTTTTCAGGTTAGCTAATTAAAAATGTTATTAGCTACAGTTGGAACTTTCGGCTTATTAACAGATTAGCTGCTGATTCTATCAGGACTCAGAATCTACTAAAATACAGGGTGTCATTTTGATAGTTTTTGATGGCAACCATTCTTCTCGTTCTACTTCAAGAATTCTTATTCCTATGAATAACTTCCAAAAGTATGGTTTTCAAGTCTTGTGTCTTCCGGATCTCCTGACAGCTCCTCCCCTTTCCTTTGTTTTCTCCAGAGATCTTGTTCAGCAAATTATGTATACCAGTATCAGCACGGTAAGGGGGAGCTAGCTACAACAGTGTCATTCACAACTAAACAGATTAAAAACCTTTGAAAAGGAACTCTGGAAAGTTATATATTAATTTTGCTAGACTATATGCATACATAGTTTTTTATTTATTGAGTGATCGTTCAAATAGCTAGGAAGTGATTTTATCTTATTCAGAGATTAAAATATATATAAATTCTCTAAAATCACTTTCTGAGTGATAAAATTTATTGTAGGAAAAGAGTTATATTCTTCCAACTATAAACACCTTAAACATTTGAACTAGGATGTATAATAGCTGTGATATAATCTATCACCTTTATAATAAGACCCCATGATGATCACAACCAAAATTACTTCCCAAGAATTTTCCAAGGCTTTAGATTGTTGCTAAGAAACTTGAGCACAATTTCTGAATGATCAGGTAAGAGAGACCCTTATTTCCCATAACTGTCTGCCAAGATATAATATCTGGTGCAATCTTGCCATTTTTTCAGCCAATGAGTTTAGCAAAATGAGGTGCCTAGAGAAATGATTGAAGCTTGTTTCTTCCAATGGGCTGCTATCAAAATATCTGCCTTTGATTTAAAATTGTTTTTCCATTAGCTTGGAGCATGGCTAGACATGAGTCCTTTCCACATCTAGCCTAATGTAACTATTTCAGGAAGAGTTTGCAGCTCGTATCAACAACACCAAATTGCATCTTCCTGGGATGTTTCCTAGTGCTTTCTGCTGATGTCGGCGTGGATGCATGTGCCCTCTAAAGGAGAGACTCTCATTACAAATCACCTCTCTGGAACGCGTATTCTTTATGGTAATACTACGTAAATAAGTGGTTTTCCTTTTTAAACTATTCTTCATGCACTTTAATACACATTCTTTCTTTAGACACTTATCATTTAGAATCACATTCTGGAGGTTTGCTTTTGGCGTCATGTTTTCATTTTGAGTTCTCGTGTGTGTGTGTGTGGGTGTGTATATGTGTCTATGTTGTGAGTCTTTTTGCTGAAGCCTCTCTAACATAAGCTATTCTCTTTACAAACATTTTTTTTTTTTTTTAATCCTTGGGTCTTTAAATGCCAGTTTTGCATCCCTAGGAACAGAGCTTTAGGAAAATGGAGATATTATTAAATCTGTCAGAATCTTGCAAAGGATCTGCCTACCTCAGAACCTGACCCAGTCCCTTTTCTCCCATGAGCATTAGGGCTTGCTGGGAGCTGAGTTGAAAGTCCTCAGAAATTAGTCAAGTTAAATGAGTCTTGATTTATTTGACTTAATGTCATGGAACAAAATGGAAAGAGGCCCCCCTACCTTTTCTGTTGAGACTACTGCCTTTGATTTCAGAGGCAATTATCTCTGCATTTTGAAACCCAAGTACCAGCTGCATAGTATAAGGGCTCTGAATCATATATGACCTTTTTCCTTTCTAATTTTCATCTTTTCTCACCTTTCTCATTACATTTATCTATAAATGAAGCCTAAGTTAGCTTCCCAGTGTGTCAGTTAGTTCTAAAGATGATAAAATAGGAAATGTTAGCATTAGAAACAATTGTGCTGGTTGGTTTTCATTATCCTGGTTTAGCAGGTTTCTTCAGTGTTCTTTGATACCAGGGAACTCAAGAGTGCTACCTGCCAGGATATGATTTCCTTTGATGGGTCAGGGATGTGTGGAGTTGACTCTCCTTATCTCGTTTGTCCTTTGGCCATGGTGTCAGGGCCTACCAGATAAACTTGGATTGGCATGAGCAGGATTGTCCATGTGGTAGGGCCATTACAGAAATGCTGCCAGACCTGGTGATTAATAGGCCTGGGTGCGGTGAAGTCACTCAATGCACAGAAAGCCCTAAAACACAGAAGCCTCATCAGAAAACAAAAGGCAATGTTCTCCTGCAGCAAGGACCCTGTTTACCAAGGACTGCTCAGTCAGATAACCTTCAGTTAGTAGCTTTTGGTTCTTAATACACTGAGGTTTGGGAGTTACATTGGAAAAATTATAATTACCTTTCACATAACATTTTAGTAAAAGCTTGAATCATTTCAATTAAGAAAATACTTGCTTGAGTTCAGAAGTTTGAGACCAACCTGAGCAAAGGTGAGACCTTGTCTCTACTAAAAACAGAAAAACTGAGGCAAGAGGATCATTTAAGCCCGAGTTGGAGGTTGCTGTGAGCTATGATGCTATAGCACTCTACCCAGAGTGACAGCTTGAGACTCTGTCTCTAAAAAAAAAAAAAAAAAAAAGAAAGAAAGAAAGAAAAAAGAAAAAGAAAATACTTTGTATGTGTGTGTGTGTGTGTGTGTGTGTGTGTACGTGTGCATGTGTGTGCAAACGTGTGTATTTGAAAGAGCTTCCACCTGGGTCTATATCCCATACCTGGTTGGCCTTTCTAGGGCCAGGCTCTGCTAATTATCTCTACTTTTGTGTCTTGAGCTTCTGTTTCTGTACTAACTTCATTTTAACATATAAATATGTCCAAGTCTCTTCCTTCTTAAAAATAAAATAAAATAAAATACATTCCTTTCTTAGTCCTACATCCTTTTGTAGCCATGGCCCTATTTCCCTCTTTTTCTTTAAAGTTAACTTCTTAAAAGACTAATCCACAGTACTCAGCCCTCTGCAGTCTGGTTTCCCTCCTGCTCCCCTGTTGGAGGCCACCGATGGATCTGTGCTGCCATTTCTGGCTGGCACTTTCCAGGCCTCAGAGGGGTCCTGCTCGTGTCATTTGACCTCTCCTCTGCCTTGATGCTGCTGGGTCATCTTTCCGTGGCTTCTCTGACACTGGCCTTTCTGCGTTTCCTCCTCCCTGTCACCTGCTGCTTCCCAGACTTCCTCCCGCATCGACTCCTTACCCAACGCTGTTTCAGCGGGGCCCTTCCTTTCTCATGTCCCAGCATGTGCAGTCCAGGGTCATCACTTCTTCTCCTGGCTTCCCCTGAACAGCCTATAGAGGCCCAGGGCCCACCAGTCTCCTACCTGGACTCACACCGGGACCCACACCTGGCCATTCTGCCGAGAGTTCCAATCCTCTGCTCCCACATCTCAGTTGCCCTTTCCTCTGCAAAGATGACTCCACTTTCTCATTCCTATGTCTATAAATGGAACTGCCTAGCTAGAAAACTGGGAGCAATCCCAGGCTTCTTCCAGCCCTCACTTCCTGGGAGTCCTCTTGCCCTGCAGACTCTGCCTCAGAAATCTCCCTGTGGCAGGCCCCCTTTCTCCTTCTATTCAGGCCCTCATCATTTCTCACCTAGTTAAAAAAAATTCTTTTCCCTTTCCCTTCCGTCTCTCCCTTTGTTCCCTTCTGCTGTCAGTGATCTTTTAAAGTCACAAAGCTAACCACGTCACTCTCCTTGGGGCACGTCTGTGACTTCTCCTCTCCTTGGGGGTAGGCTCTTAGTGTGGCTTTCAGGACTCCTCAGTTCTTACAACCTACCTTTCTAAGCCCATACCTGGCCATTTCCCCTCCTCGTCTGCCCTGAGAGCTGGTCTTACACTCTCTAGCTCTGTGCTCTCTTACCCTGGAACTGTTGGCTTACTTGTCTGTTGATCCTCCCAGGCTGCATATTCTCTGATATTAAAAAAACTATGTCTTTTCTAAATCACCAGGGTCCAGCACAATGCCTGGCACGTGCTGTGGACCCAGTATCCACTTAACTGCAATGATATGTACTGATTTTAGGTTCTGATTTTAGGGCTTATTTTATTTTCTTTATTTTAATTTTCTTTCTTTCTTTCTTTCAGATAGGGTCTTGCTCTGTCACCCAGGTTTGGGTGCAGTGGTATTGTCCTAGCTTACTGCAATCTCCAACTCGTAGGCTCTAGCAATTCCTCCTATCTCAGCATCCCAAGTAGCTGGGACTACAGGTACCCTCCATGACACCTGGCTAATTTTTGTATTTTTTTGTAAAGACACGGTCTCACTCTTGCTCAGACTGGTCTTGAACTCTTAGCTTCAAGTAGTCTTCCCACCTTGGCCTCCCAAAGTGCTAGGGATACAGGCATGAGCCATCCCACTTGGCCTGATTTAGGTTTTTAACCATGATGACAAGTCACAGAGTTGCATAAGGCTGGGCTTCATTTCCACTAAGTTCATGGGAGATGTAGTGTTTTCTGAGTAATCACTGATTCTTCAATGAGTACATTAATCATAAAATTAATGCTGATGTGACCATCTTAAGAGACCACTAAACTTTGCTTGGCAGACATGAACAGCTCCCTCAGAGTCCCTGAAGTGACTGCAAATTCATCTCTGCATCCCCTGTGGAACCCTGAGCATACCTTGGTCATATAGGTTTTCCAGAACCCCTTCAGCTAATCAGAGTTTATGGAGAACTGGCCCCAGAGGATCTCTGCTTTTTTCATCTATTTCCTATGTGGCCTCTGTCCCATGGGCTGACTTGTAGGACCAAAGCCACAGCAGGGAAGAAAGAGTCCTTGGTGTTACCTACATGGGAAGTGCCATGGCCCACACTTTCCTGAACTTGGCTTTAGTCCTTATTTTTACTTTATACTTCCTCTTGCTTGGTCTACCTAAAGGAAATATTTGGAGAATGTTCTGCAAATTCAGCCTGCCTTAGGGGAAAGAGGAGCCAGCTGCAGTGAGCCTAAGTTATCTGGCCCTGCCTTGGAAACCTTCACCTCCTCCTCTACCAGAAGAGTGAATTCCCATCTCTAAATAGCTGGGAAAAAAACTCCAACTACTTCATATTTTATTTATGTTAAAAAGAATCAATATAAGAGATGCTTTTAAATATCTATCAGTCTTTTCTCTCAGGAAATTCATTCTCATATTTGACTGCAATGCCTTCATGCTACAAGTTCTGTCCTCCAAAGAGAAGAAAAGCTGATTGGCATTATCTGTCTTCATAGTCTGTATTTTTCATGGCCACTACTAAATCTTTTGGACATAACATCTTCTCCAGACGCAGGAAGCTTGGTTCCTTTATCTTTTCTGCATATATTGCATTTTCCAGTTCTTCGTGTCTGTTCTGACTGACCTCACTTAAATTATAGTTATTAGATACTGAAGAGTGATACAGGGTAGACGAGTGCTTCTGGAGGGCTTAGAATCTCTTCTAAAGGGAGAGAGAAAATAAATATGGGGAATATAT
Source organism: Loris lydekkerianus (assembly GCA_963574355.1). NCBI lineage: Eukaryota > Metazoa > Chordata > Mammalia > Primates > Lorisidae > Loris > Loris lydekkerianus. Next base: position 20,835 of record CAUYPK010110966.1, on the reverse strand, counting down.
TTACACACATTAAACATTAAATAAATACATAGCTGACTTCAGCTATACTGTACAAATAACATTGAAGGAGTATTAGAGATGGCTGTAACCAAAGTTGGTCAGTTATTGTGAGAAGAAGAATAAACAGCATTGGAAAGCAGGAAGGACCCAGTCTCACTAAGGAAAACCTGGGAATTCTCTTTCCTGCTCATCAGTCATGTTCACTGAAGTATTCATGTCCAGCACTTAGCACAACATGGGATTATTATTGTTTTTTTGAATAATTCTATTTTATTTAAAAATTACAACATGAGAATTAATAACTATACATTCCAGAAACTCGGTAAGGACCGAGTCTTGTTTCTAAGGTATCCCCCCCCCCCCCCCCTTAAGAACTGAGAAGAGACAGATTGGTGCTCTCACCTCCTTCTCTCCCTTAGCCTCTCCCAGAAAAGATATTTGGTAGTGGCAAGTGTCTTTATTTAATATTTCAGAGCCATAGTGGTGTCCATCTCACGGCTTTCTTGATTTGCCCAGAGTCTTTATTTGGTCATCCCTCATTCCTTACCACTCCCTTAGGCATCTTTGATGGGTAAACAGATTTCATGATGCAGGCCAGTCTCCAGTTTGCCTAGGTTTCTGTCTCTTGGAAATTTCCTAAACTATCCCAAACAATACAGAAATATATTTTAAAATTTTAACAGCTGTCAAACTGTAGCTAAACTTCTGGGCTTGGAAAGTTAAACATACATATTACCCTCATTTAAACTCGTTTGAAGGCTTTTTTTTTTTCTTTTTATGTAAATGTTGTGTGTCCTAAACATAATATTTTTTATGTGCCATTCAACACATAAGTAACTGAATCATAATCGAAAGTCCTCTCTAGAAAGATTTTCTCTTATTTGGCAAATAATAGCACACTTCATCTCTTTTGGGATTATTTTGAGCCCTCAGTAAGGGCTTGTTGTCTATATGATAACTGACTGGCTGTCCTACTCTAGGAGGGGTATACATGGGTCATTATGAAAGTTTTGAGATACCTAAAAATCAAGAAACATAAAATTCACACAAACAGAAACAAATGAAGCCCTCCCAGCAACACTGATGGGTACTTGCATGGGTGAATCAGAATGGATGCTGTTGACTCTGTTTCTTAGAAATGAAATAATGGACCATAACACAGTCTGTCTCAAAACTTTCATAGTGACTTGTGCCAGTATACCTTGCTTTGTAAATTTGTAAATAATTCTTATATCCTATATACTCCCAGTTTTAGAAATCTTGAAAAGCATCAGTATAAGAAATGTTTTTAATATTTCCCAGTCAGAGCAGAAAGAACTTTAAGTGGCAAAACCTTACAGATATGATATGCTAACCTGCATTTGCTCCTGCTATAGCTTACCTTTAAAAAGATTATTTCTTCCATTCAGCCACTCCAAACACCCGCTGTCTCTTGTTCTGTCATCCACGGCTACTCTTGGAGCCCCCTGAAGACTGTGTCATGGGTTCCTTTTCTGTGCAATAAGTTTGGGTTCCCCCTCCTTACACAGGCTTAACATGTAAACAACAAGAATTAAAAAAAAAAAAAAAAAAAAAAAAAAAGTCTATGAAACGTCGTATTCTGGATTGGATCCTGGTCAGATAAGGCATTTGGTGAAATAACTGGTGAAATCTGAATAAGATCTATAATGTGTGTAATAGTTCATTTCTTAGTTTTGGTCAATGTACCGTGGTTACATAAGATGTAAACATTAGGGGAAGCTTGGTGAAGGGTACAAGATTATGAACGTTTTACAAGAAAAAAAAGGAAATGTTTGAAACTGAAGTAAATGTGAACATCCTGGGTATTTTCAGGACGTAATTTTTCAAGAATGAGAAAATCGCAAACACCAAAATATACCTTAAATAATTATAGATATTGTAAATAAAAACAAACAGCCCATCTGTGCTCAGCCCCTTTCCCGTCCAGGTTTCTGCTTGGTTCCTTCCATGAAACTCCTGCAGCTCCAGCTGTGCCCTCCGTGCTGAGGTCAGGAGTGACCCTGGCTCTTCCACGCCTCAGTCCCACAGCCATGTGTGCTGTTCCCCAAATAAGCACTTGACTTTGGGCACATATAAAACGTAATCCTTTATTCCCTTGCCTGAAGGCCTGGCCTCTGTTGCAATGGCATGACCATCCTGATACCCAAGCTGGATATTTCAGGAGCATTTGACTCCCTTCTCCTTTTACACTCATTCTAAAGATTCTCAGTTCTTTTGTTCAAAGTCTCTTGCATCCACCCACCTACTCCTTTTACCATCCCCTTGTTGTTACCCTACAATAGGTCCTCAGATCTCTTGGCAGGGATACCTTCCTGTAGCCTTCCCACCCTCCCTAACTGCCTTCAGAAAGAGGGCGTGACAAAGGACATCAGCGTGACTCTCCTATGTTAAAAAACCGTCAGTGGCTCTGTATTGCTGCTGGTCTAAACAGTAATAAACATCTACCTAGAAAAGCTATGGATATAGTTAAATTAGGTGGTCAGCTCAAACCCACCTCTGTCCTTCCTCTGTCCCCAACCCTAAGAAAACAGAAGATGCACGGGCCTTGGAGTCAGAAAGTCCTGCCTTGAATCTCACCTTTGTTACTTTGGGCAATTAGTCTTTGCTTCTGAGCCTCAGTTTCCTCCTATCTCAAATGGAGGCTGTGCTTAACATGCAGGGCTATTGTGAGGATTAAACAAAACGATGCATGTCACATGGAACCCCAAAGTGTGCTCTTATTATTATTATTATTGGTGCATAACCCTAGAGTGCCTTGAGGAATAGGTCTCTTTATCGTCTCTGCCATATGTGTATGTTATTGAGACGGAAGTTGAGTTGGACCACAAACTACCTTCCCGACCAAGGGGCTTCTTTCTATAGGGAAGCTAATCCCAGTGGGAGAAACTGAACACTTTCCCTATCCCTGCTGTGCTGGGACTGTGCTCTGCTTCCTGCCACAGGTGCAGCCCCTGAGCCATTAGAATTGAAGGGAGCCCAGCCTTGGAACTGGATTCTATTTCCCAGAATTGAATGTCCTTGCCACTTCCTTGGTCTGCTTATTCCTGTGGGTGCAGTAGTGCTTTTCAGCAGAGCTCTCCAGTGCCTGCCCTACTTTTCAGGAGAGCTGCAAACTAGAATGCACTTACTCCAGTCCTCCATGGGGTCCAGACTGTGCTGAATGGATTCAGTGAGCCATCATGAGTGGCCTAGTACAGTGCCCGGTATATAGTTTGTACTTAATCAGATTGGATGAATGGATTTAATCTCTAAGATATGGCGACTAATGCATACTTACTTGAAAGACTGAGTAATGAATTTCCCAGTGAGCTAGATTATTAGGCCAGTGGTTCTAAACCTTGGCTATACTAATCACTAGGAAAGTTTTTGTTTCATTTTAACACTGATTTCTGGGCTTTACCCATGCATATACCCTGCCATTTTCTAGTGCCTGGCACAATACTTGGCATATAGTAGATAGTCATTAATTGAATAAATTAATGGTTTCTTTCATTGAAATCACAAGAAAATTGCATAATACCACATAAGACAAAGAGAGAAAATGTTAGGACAAATGAGTTTTGTTTTGGATTTAGTTTATACTTGTGGTGTTTTCCAACTCGCTGCACTTTGACATCTGTCTGCTTGCCCATGATAGATTGTTTTTTCCTGTTCATTAACTGTCACTTATCCAGATGCCAGGAACTGACAGCAGCCAAAGATACTGGACTTTGTCAAGGAATCCCAATTTAAAATATTTGTCCCCATTATTCCCATCTATACCTAGGTTCTAAAAATTATCCTCACTCTACATGTGCTAGTGCAGCATGTGGAATGTGATGTTCAGTCCACTGTATGCCATTAAGGAAACCATAGAAGGCTCTAGAAACATGGGTCACAACTCCAATTTTTTTTTTCCTAAAATCAATTTGTTTAGATACAAAATAATACACCAAGAAAGGTAATTAGAGACATCATGTCCAGCCACACAGTCACTCGTTCTACAGTGAAGAAGCTGAAACCAGATGGATTTGGGGACTTCACCAAGATCACATAGCTTGTTAGGGACACAGTTGGTGTGAGAAATCTGATGTCCTGGTCCTCAGGCCTGGACCACTACAGTGTACTCAGAGCATTTCTGATTACATTAGAAATCAAAGATCAATTTTTTCTTCCATTGTAGTACCTGTGTTAGGAAGAAAAATATCTGAGAAAAAGAAATCATGACAGGGTTCTCAGAGGGTTTGGGAAGGAGGAGTGTAAGTGGAAAGCGGAGAGAGCAAAGGAAAGGAATTCTTAAATGAGACTTTGAAACGTATCAGAAAAAAGTGTGTTTTGTGGCAGCACCATAGTTCACGTGTGTATCTTCCTTTGTTTTCAGAATTTTCCCTAGAGAATACCTCCTTCAGCAGATCCACCTGTATTCCCTTGCTGACCTGCAGCAGGTAAGTGCTCAGAGGGGCCATTTTATTTTTGTTCTCCTTCTGTTGATTATGGTCTTGGCACTGAATTCTGCCATCATGGGGGTACTTTTCACCATAAGCCCTGGTATTCAGTTAATTTTTCTTCAGAACCAAGACGTAGAGGGAATTTAGTATAAAAAGATATTATAGGACAGTACAAAGGTTACTCATACAGTGTTGGTAGAGTATAAAGTGGTACAGCCACTTTGGAAGCCAGTTTGGCAGTTTCTCAAAAAAGTTGGGCATGGAGTTGCCATGAGACCTAGCAAGAGACCTGAGAACATATGTCCACATAAAAACTCACAGACAAATGGTCAGAGCAGTGTTATCCCTCATAAGCAAAAAAGTGGAAACAACCCAAATGTTCATCAACTGGTGAGCGGATAAACAAAATGTTGTACATCTATAATGGCTATTTGGCTCTAAAAGCGAGTGAAGTGCTGATGCATGCTGCAACCTAGACAAACCTTGGAAATAGCATGCTAAGTAAAAGAAGCCAGACAGTAAAGAATGCATATTGCATGATTCACTTTCAATGAAATGTCCAAAACAGGCAAATCCCGTGACAAAAGGTAGGTACACTAACGGTTGCCAGAGGCTAGGGAGAACAGAGGACTGCGGAGTGACTGCTAATGCATACGTGGTTTCTTCTGGAGCTGATGAAAGCGTTCTGGAATTAGTAGTGATGGTCGCTCAACCTTGTGAATATACTAAAAACCACTGAATTGCTTTCTTTAACAGAGGGAATTTTATGGTATGCAAATTATATCAGCAAACAAATTGTGTGAATAAAAAAGATTTAAATTAAGTAAAGTTTAAATGGAACATAACAGAGCCCGTAAGAGTCAAAATCATCTCTTTATACTTTTATTAGCACATGGCCCTTTAATGATTGACCAGGTTAGCAGCCAGGAAGAAAGTGACCTTTTGTGTGTTCAGCCCTAAGCCTAAGTGTTACCTTTGGTTAATCATTTAAATCAACAACTCCCTCTCTAAGAAGCTGTTAGACACTACATGATTCTTTCAAGAGTCAATTAAAAAAAACAATTATGACAACTTTTAGAGCATCTCCAACTGCTGTGATTCTGTTCTTTTGTTGTTGTTTTCCTCTTTGGTGATTTTACCTAGAAGAAATTAGGTCAACTTAAAAACGGTGTTCATGTCCTTCAGTTGTTTTTCAGACTTTAAATTACTTTTCCAGGTTTTTTAAAAAATGTCTTTTTTCTTTTAATTAAAAACCTTAAAGACTTTGGTGTTCTGTTTGACCCCTCAGAGATAGGAAAGTTATTTTTCTTTTTTAAAAATTATCGTTATTATTATTATTTTATTGTTTGGGATTCATTGAAGGTACAAAGAATTAGGTTGCACTGATTGCATTTGTTAGATAAAGTCCCTCTTGTAATTGCATCCTGCCCCCAAGAGGTGTGTCATACACCATGACCCCCATCCTCCTCCCCACTTGCTCATTCCCCTCCCTCTCCCCCCTTGTATTAGGTCATCTACTGCCTTCATATTAGAATGGAGTATATTGGACTCTTGCTTCTCCATTCTGATGATGCTTTACTGAGGAGAATGTGTTCCACCTCCATCCAGATTAGGAAAGTTATTTTAAATGGCAGGAATGTTTGTAGAGCATTTAGCTGGAGAGGGCTGAGAGAAGAGTAGGGTTTTGATTTCCACTTGTGCATCAAGTTTAAACTTATTTGTACATTGTCAGCTCCCCCAGCTCCTTCAGTCCTGCCTGCCCTTTACCACGTAAAGCTGCAGTAATCTACCTGGGGTGGAAAGGGTTATATTTTTAATTACAGTCATCCAGTGGTGTTCAAGGGACAGAATTGGTTAAAACACCCCTTTTACATTTGTCTATTTTCTAAAGTCTATCTGATCACAGTATCTGAGGACACAGACTCTATCACTTGAGAAGTATGCTTAAAGGCACGGAGCATTCTTGTAAAGGTGGTTTAAAATAGAATGGGTGGCCTCCAAAGTGAGTACTCTTTGAGGACGCCTTTCAAAAATGAGTTTTGATATCAGAGGAAAGGAAAGAATCGAAGTAATTCCATATTCATTTTGGGGTATCAAAGTAGTGTATCCATTTGGAATAACAGAGCTTGCTTTTTAAGGCTTCCTATACCCTGCTATCTTTTTATTTTTGCCCTTTCTTTTTTTCCCCCTTGTAATAATCAAACCATACATGCCAAGCAGCTTATTTATATCAGTGGCAGCACTATTCTTGGTCCACCAAGCCATTAGCCCCTGGAGCCTCATAAGCAGCTTAATCAGTTTTCAGCTTCTATAGTAAAATGATCGAGGCAATCACCAGCTTATCAAACTCCCCATGGACGGGTTGCTAGAGCTCAATGCATCCATTTACTTAACAGCTTACTCTAACTTGGTTCTTTGTGCCTTGCTCTCAGAGCCACAAACTTATCATATTTAGAGGAAGTTTAATTCAATTACCTTTTCTGCCTGAGGTGGGTTAAATTGGATTTAGCTTTGATCTGTCTGCATCTTGACTATCAGCACTGATGGGTACCCTCTCCCCATCTTCCCTGGGTTTCTGAGTAAATAACAAGCATGTTTTCTAGATCTGAATTATTCTTCAAATTGTAAGAAAAGGGACACAAGGAGAAAGGAAAAAGAATACTATTGCTTTGTGAAAAAGAATGTCATGGTGGCAGGAAACCCTACGTGACTGACCACCACCAGCCCTACAGGGTCCTGCACTGTTTTGACCTCATCCTGTGTCGTGTCTGTGTCAGGAATGTTAGAGTAAATCATTTCTCCCTATTTGATTCCCCGCCAAACTGCTAAAAGTTTCTATCAAAGCAGATCTTTCCATCCTATAAAATAACTATAGAAAAGAACTTTTGGTGTATAGATTTTGCAGAGGAAGAGAAGGTAACCTAATGTGAGTGATTGAAGACTTCTATAGATCCAATTTCTCCTTAGCGTATTTGATTTTTCCCATTAGCTTTTATCTTTTATTAGCTTTTATGTTTATAAAAAACAAAACATAGACATTTTCCTCTCTGAAAAAGAAAAGGTAGGGGAAAAGGTAAGAATTAATAATATTTAAAGGTGCTGAAAGAATTCTAGTACCAAAAAAAAAAAAAAAAAAAAAATTGCAAGCTTCTTGTCTTTCCTTGGTTTCGTGTTTATAGGTAACAATCTCTGAAATTGAGCAAAAACTCAATTCAATAATTTGAAGATTTCAAGCTACCTTAATGCTTCTTTTGTCACATTCAAGACATTTTTCCCACCTCTTCTCATTATTTGAATTTACTGCCCTCTTTGCCTGCACCCTCCTTTACTGTATTATACAGTTGGATGTGAGGGAAAACTAGCAAGGACTGACAAGCACTTTGCAAAGGAGATTTTCTCCACTTGTACTGGGAGCTATAATCAGGTGATTATAATTGGTCACTGAGTGCCAGTTATTACCAAAATTTATGCTGACAGTAAGTATCTAATGTCTATATATTTCACCATTGATTGACTTGCTCACTGGGTATTGCTTCCATATTGAAAAGGGATTATTTGAACAGCACTTCTGTCTGTAATCAGCATCACACATATGGTAGAGCCAAGTACTCCTGCGAGTAGCAGGGCTGGGTGGGGCCTAACCTTGCAGCAGTGGCTCTCCGGGTCCTAGGAGCTCTACGTGTACCACTTAGATTCACACATTTCTTTAGTTTGGAATTCTGTTTAAAAAATGTATTCAATTAATATGTTCTTTAAATGTAAATCTAAACAAATATGTTATTGATTATTTTTTAAATAAAATCTTACAAACAGGGCGGTGCCTGTGGCCCAAGGAGTAGGGCGCCATTCCCATATACCAGGGGCAGTGGGTTCAAGCCTGGCACCAGCCAAAACTGCAAGAAACAAGAAAAGAAAAGAAAAGAAAATCTCACAAACAAACTTTCTTTCAGGAGATGTGAATGCATAGTGGTTTTTTAAACTGACAAAGTCGTTCCTTAGAAAGGATTTAGTAGAAGAGGACTAAGCGAATGTGAATTAATGGGCAAGTATTGGTGTATGTTATGAAACTAAGGCACTGTTTTGAAGAGCTTTCTCTTGGTTTGCTACTTCAAGATGGGGAAACAGAATAGAGTTTGTATTTTGTTATTTTCAGTCTGTTCAGCAGTATCACAAATCTATAAAAAGGCTCTAAGATAGAAATACAATAAAAAGACATGTTCACAAGGGCTGGGTGTGGTGGTTCATACCTGTAATCCTAGCACTCTGGGAGGCCGAGGCTGGTGGGTTACTTGAGCTCACTAGTTCAAGACCAGCCTGAACAAGAGCGAGACCCCCATCTCTAAAAAATAGCCAGGCATTGTGGTGGGTACCTGGAGCTACTTGGGAGGCTGAGGCAAGTGAATTGCTTGAGCCCAGGAGTTTGAAGTTGCTGTGAACTATGACACCATGGCACTCTACCAAGGGTGACAAAGTTGAGACTGTCTCAAAAAAGAAAAAAGAAAAAAAGAAAAAGAAAAAAAAGACATGTTCACATGAGATAGCAGGAACTCTTCCGTCACTCTCAATGCCTTAATTTCTGGATTAGCTGTCCCCTTTTGTCTGTGAAGTATCTGACTAACCATCTCTTTGTTCACATCCCCTTGGCTTGTTTAACATTGATAAAAAGTTTCCAAATTTCGAGTACATTAGTATAAGTAAATTCATGGTCAGGAGTTCTTAGTTGTTCTTAAGAAACGAATCAGAACCCTGGTTTAATATGTCATTCCTTGGACTGTGTAAACGATAGGAGAATTCTTCTGAAGTTCCTTCTACTCACTGGAAGAAAAGGTCAGGTTTGACCTCAAATTTTGGCTACCTGTGCTACTGTGACAAAACCTAAAATGTATATTAATGACCAGCTCTTCTGGTATTACGCACCTTTGGGACATATGTAAGTTAAGCATTGAATGACTCTATTTGTGGTAATTCCTGAGAAAGGATACTGGATGATCCCAGGGGTGAGGCGTTTGGTTAGAGCAGCCCCTCCAGCCCCACCACTTCAGCTCCCAACACACACACCTCTCTTGTGAGACAGTCTAAGCAGCTGATTTCTCATTATTTACCTTCCCGGGGCCTACATTTCCAAACTAGACTCCACATTTAAGTTAAGGCAATTTAGATTCTAGTTAATATGAAATATATTGCTGGAGAAAAATAAATTATTATCTTGGCACAAATCCATTTGTCTTACTCATAAGTTGAAAGTACAGCATGATATTTCAGGGGGAAAGACATCTCAACACATACGTTCTAATGAGGAGGAAAAGGTGGAAAATTCCAGAAGTTGAGTACTTACTGAAGAATTGTAAATCGGGGAGGATACCAGAGGGGAGGACCCACAGAAAAGAGAGAGGAGTAAGCAAATGCTCACAGGTTTTTGGAGCTGCCTGGAACCATCTGAGCTGTCTGTTTTATACTAAAGCAGTAAACATTAGCAACTGAGTTAACTTACAGAGCGTGCAAATGTTTGATGAATTGGTGAATGGATGGATGGACGAAAATGCATGTTCCTACGCTCATACACTGTCTTGAACTCACTAGTTTTCTCCGCCCCCCCCCACCCCCTGTAGCAAAGCAAACTAATTAGTTTAAAGTTAACCCCTAAACAGAGCAAAACTAGAAATGCTGATCTGTGAAATAACAATGCACAGAATTCTAAAACCAAATAAAAAGTTATGAATAATGATGAATTGTTTGGTGTTGCAAACTTTCTGAACGCCAACCATTCCTGAACAGCTAACTTTTCACTTAACTTTTTTGCTAGGCCCTCAAATGTTTGTGACCTAAACATTTGTTGGAACTGGCCCTGAAGAAACAATACAAACGATGGGCCCACCTCAAAGATTTCCTGGTGTTTTCTAGCTCGTGTGTAAGATCACCAGAAGGCAATGTTTAAGGCATTTTGAAGCTACTTGTTAACAACATGCTTTGCTGAATTCTTCTTCAAGAAAGTTATGTGAGTTATTTTGCATGGCCCTGCCCCACCAAGCAAGCACATAATCAGAGAATGTTTTTCCCTGTGGGTGCTCTTCACAGCCACAGACAAAGGCCAAGCCTAAGTGGGCACCCAGCGCAGCTGCCCTTTCACCAAAGAAGTAACAGGTGATGACCTTTATTCAGACAGGGGTTGACATCTTTGAATCCACAGCCCACAGGAGCACAGCGCCTCAGTGCTCACAACCCAGTCACCAGTCCCAAGCCTCAGGAGCCTGAGGGACTTGTATTCACAGCCTCTCAGCAGCCCTGATCCCAGCACCATTGTCCACCCAGGCATTAGCGGGCAGGATAACTAATTAGGAGCATTTGGATTTAACAAGCAGAAAAACAAAGCGTGACAGCTCTCCTGTGTTGTTCCATGGCCAGTGCCTGTGTCCACTGCATCCGGCACTGCCTTCAGAACCCCTGGACGTAATCTGGGGTGAGTCAAGAATGAAGACTCCATTAAAATATCACTAAATCTCTGTTAGCTGTTTGAGTCAAGGTTGTTCCAACCAATTAAGGAGCTAAGAAAGAGGACCGTATAGTTATTTGAGGGAAAAATCATGCCTTTTAAATAAGTGGGTTTTTTAAAAAAATGAATGCATATTTCCTTGGAAGATTTTTCTGGAGTGGAAGGAAGAGAATGAATATAACTCTGAAGTCTGGACGAGTTGGCAGCAGAGCCCATGGAAGAGCGCTGTTTCTCAGGGGAGCAGATTCTCATATATTCCTTACCTCCTGCTCACTCTCCCAGGGACTTCCAATCTCGAATCTTGTGGGGAGAGCCAGGACTGGAGGGCATCTTCTGACACCTCACCTTCACTCTGGGGTGTCTTTGCCACTTGCTGATGCTAACTACCAGGTTTCTGGTGTCTGGGTTGTGGGCCAGGTAGCTGAGTGGGTCAGAGCAGGTAGGAACAAGGTGCGGGTGCAGATCACTCTCCATGCAAGCTGGCTGGTCTTTGCCCAGAGAAGATGCCCCTGTTCTGCACAGCCAGGCACCAAGCTGATTCCGACCTAGTCCACAGATGATTTAAAGGTTTGGGGAATTGGATAGGGGCTGCAGCAGAAAATGGGGAGAGCTAAGGGTGAAGTCACTGCCCTTTCTGGAAAACCAGGTCAGAAAGATGAAAGCCCCATTGTCCAGGTGAACAAGAGCTCAGTTGAGGTGAGAAGCCAACCCGGAGCTGTCAGGTATGAACAAAAAGAGTAATGGATGAGGAGGTGGCCACAGGATTGGGTGGTACGTAGTCAATGCAGAAATTGCTTTCCTGTGAGTCCAGTCTTCTGGCTCCCACTTCTCCTTTGGCTTCTGGTCATCTGATTGTTGTTGTTGTTGTGTTTTTGTTGTTGCTTCCATTTATAAAAAGCAATCGTAACACTGTCTAGGTGAGGCCTCTCTTCAAAGAACATTTACTTAAAGATATAGTAAATGATAGGGCTATTCTAGTCTGTGATGAAATTGGGCTCTCCCCTCTCACCCTTCTGCCACACTATCTACAAGGCACATTTCTGTGTGTATTCACTATCAGTTGCTGTATAAACAATCACCCCAAAACTTAGAACCTTAAAACAGCAGAGAAATGCAAATCAAAACTACTTTGAGATATCACCTGAAGAAAGGAAAGATGATACAAACAATTTCTGAAAAGGAAACTTACTAAAAAGGGAATAAATAACCCTAAGAAGCAAGTATATGGCCTGAAACCCTAGATGACAGCAGAGACAGTCAACGTGACGCAGCAGCAATACATTACACATATGTTAAATAGACTGAGAAACACAGGCTGAAGAGACAAAAAAGGGACAGGACACCACACAGGGCAGTCAGGATGCTGATCCGCACGGAGACTCTGGCTAACTCTAGCTGACGCCTCCTCATCCCCCATTTACTGTCCTGAGTGTAAAAACACACACTCATTATAAATCCTGCCTCAGAGGAAAGCTACATTATCACACAAATCCCAGGCTCTGGCACACACGTACTCCTGCCTGTCTGGGGGTGGCTGTGACTGTCCCTGCCAAGCAGACTACCCCAACCCGAGGTGCACAGCCCTGGTCTGGGAGAAGCAGTGCGTATACGTATCTGTGGGTTGCCATCCAGACATGCTCCCACTGTAAGTCCCCAATAAACCACTCTCACTGTCAAACTGAGTTGTTTACCTTGTCTTTGGGTTTCTTGGCTCCTTTAGCAATAGGGACCACTCTACATATATGGCCTTTCACAGAACACGAGCAAAAAAAAACACTTTTTTTACAAGTTTAAGTAGCTACTTTAATATTAAAGAAGATGTAGAACAAAGAATATACAATGAAAGAGCTTCAAAATACTAGCAACAAACACCAATGCAATTGCTAGAAGAAACAGAAAACTCCACTATTACAGTCACAGGTCTCAATATCCCTCTCAATAAGACTAACCGGACCAAGAGAAAACCAGCAAGGCATAGAAGGGCTGAGCCCCACCTGCCAGAAAATGTGCCCAACAAGTACCCCAGTCACCAGCACAACAGGCACCCCTCCCACTCCTGCCCCAGCACCAAAACCACACGGACATGTGGATGCAAAGATATGAAACAAGTCTCAGGAAATCTAAAGTGACTGAAGTCTGATAAAGTATGTCTTAGCTCAATAGGATGAAACTAAAAATCAGATCTGATAAAATCCCCAACTATTTGAAAACTAAATAATACACTTCCATACAAACCATAGGATAAAGAAAAAAAAAAAATCAAAAGGGAAATTAGAACGTATTCTGAACTGTAAGAAAAATGCAATCTAACAGAATGTAGGGTGTCCCTGAAGCAACCCTTAAAGGGAAATGTGACCCATGCACATCCCTTAGGCAGCAGGCATGCTAGAACCCAGCAGCCCATCACACAATTCATTCATGTAACCAAAACCGCTTATACTTCTAAAGCTATTGAAATAAAAAAAGAAAAAAGGAAATGTGTAGCATTTCCTTGCGTAAGCACCAGAGTCAGGAAAGATGCTTCAGCAGCCTAAAATCTCCAAAGATTTTTTTCTAAAAGAGTAAATTAAATTAATCCCAAAGGAAACGAAAGAAAAAAAAACACAAGAGTAAGAACTGATGAAATAAAAAAGTACAAGAAATCAATGAAATCAAGTTTTTTCAAGAAAATGAACAAAATTAATAAACCCTATTCTTGAGTTCATACCTGATACCAAAATGAGGCAAAGAAAGACACTGCAAGAAAACAACAAAAAAAAATACAAACTGATATCCCAAATGAACATAAATGCAAACATGTTAAACAAAATAGTAATAAATCAAATCCAAAATGTATTTTAAAAGATAATATGACATTGAAATAGACCAACTGGGCCAGACAAAGGGGTTCACACTTGTAATCCCAGCACTTTGAGTGGCTGAGGCAGGAGTTCGAGACCAGCCTGGGCAACATAGGGAGACCCCATCTCTAAAAAAACAAAAAATTAGACAGCACAGTGAGGAACACCTGCAGTACTAGCTACCTGGGAGGCTGAGGCAGAAGGATCATTTGAGCTCAGAATTTGGAGGCTGCTGTGAGCTGTGATCACACCACTGCACTCCAGCCTGGGTAGCAGAGGGAGACTCCATCTCACACACACAAAAAATAACAACAAAACTTTGGGATCAAAGGTTAGTCAGTCTTAGTCTTGACACCACAACTACAATCCATAAAAAGAAAAACTGATAAACTGGATTTTATCAAAATTAAAATTTTTGCTATGCAAAAGCCCATGTGAAGAGGATGAAAAGACTAGGAGAAATACATGTCCTCGTGGCATATCCGACAAAGCACTGATATCTAGGATACATAAAGAATTCCCAAAACTAAAAAAAAAATTAAAAATAAAAAAAAGAAAAAGATAAGGAATTCCCAAAACTGCCGGGCATGGTGGCTCACATCTGTTAATCCCAGCACTCTGGGAGGTTGAGGTGGGTGGAATGCCTGAGCTCATGAGTTCAAGACCAGCCTGAGCAAGAGCCAGACCAGCCTCTGAAAATAGCCGGGCGTTGTGGCGGGTGCCTGTAGCCCCATCTACTCGGGAGGCTGAGGCAAGGGAATCACTTGAACCCAAGAGTTTGAGGTTGCTGTGAGCTATGGCACCAAGGCACTCTACCAAGGGTGACAAAGTAACACTGTGTCTCAACAAAATAAAGAATTCCCTAAACTGGACAACAGCAAATCTAGCCCGCAATGTGGCTCTGTTTAATATCCACTGTGATTTTCAAATGGACAATAACAGCATATGGAGAAGGTGGAATCTAGTGATTGTCAGTAGGGAATAGGAATGCCAGAGTTGTTTCAGAAAAACTTTCAGCAGTTTCTTATAAAACTAAACATATACTTAAAATATAATAACAATTTCATTCCTGGGCATTCATCCCAAAGAAATGAAAATTTACATCCAAACAAAACTGTGTATACACATGTTCACAGCAGTTTATATTATAATGGATAAGAAACAGAAACAACCCAGATGCCCTCCCAGGAGTATGCAGTTAAACAAACTATGGTACGTTCATACCATGGAACATTACTCAGGAACAAAAAGGAACAAACCACTAACAGGTGAAACAACCTGAATGAATCCCCAGGGAATTATGCCAAGTTGAAAAAAAAAAAAAAAAAAAGCCAATCTGAAAAGATTGCCTAGCTATATGAAATCATTTATATAGACAAAACTATAAAATGAAGAGCAGATTAATGGAAGAAATAGGAGGAAAATGAGGGGTGAGAGGTGGTGAGGTTACAAGAGCAAGAGGAAGGATCTGTGTCCCTGCGGTGATGTAGGCATAGCAGCCCACACTGCAGCAAAATCACAGAGGTCGGTGCACTGGGGTAAAGCAGGGCAGTCTGAGTGAGACTGGGAGACAGAGCAGCGTGGACATTTGTGAGGTCGCACCAGGGTTCTTAGAGCTGTTACTGCTTGTGGAAACAGTGACAGAAACATCAGATCTCTCTGCATTATTTCTTAAAATTCATGGGAATCTAAAATTATCTAAAAATAAAGTTTAATTATAGAAGGTAAGTCTCCAGTCTATATATACAAGCAATGAACTGGTAAATAAAATGTTAAACACATCATTTGTAAAAGCAGAAGAAAATATGAAATAATTAGAGGTGCAAGACCTATATACACACTGGGAAAAATGTGTAGCTAAGCAAAATTTTTAAAAAACTAAATAAATGGAGAAATATACCTTGTTCATGAGTCAGAAGACTGAATAGTAAGTGTAATAGGTTAGTAGAAGTCTGACCAGGTGAAAAGGAGAATTTCAGTTCCTTTGCTGGGCATTCAGTGGAGACCCCAGGGGCTAATATCTAGGAGCAGGACTGAATTCTGTGACCTGAGTAAAATTTCTCATGCAAAAACAACAAAGCATTCCCTGAACTGAAGATCACTGTATTTTAGGCTAAAAATGCTTACAAACAAGCCAAAAAGAGACCAACTTATCTGCAAGTTAATGGATCACGTACCTTAGAGAAGTCTCTTATTCAATCAACCAACAATATTATTTAAAGTATCTATCATCCAACCAAAAATTACTACGTATGCAAAAAGGCAGGAAAACCCACAACAAAGAAAAAGTCAGTCAGTAAAGCCCTCAGAGAGAACAGATAACAGAACTAGCACATAAGAACTATAGCACTCTGCCACATTTAAAGGAAAACACAATGGGAGGAATACAAGATACAAATGCAGAGACCTGTCCTATATCCATCTGTCCAAATGGAACTGACAAAAAGCATCTGAAATGAACCTGTCATGCCATGAGACTGACAGCATCCCGCCCCCCTCCAGGGCGCCCACCCAGGACCAAAGAACTTGAAGACATTTCCTCAGAACTGACACCAGACAAAGCCAAAGGGGGTACCATGGCTGGAGCAGGTGGAGTCAGAGCAACGCTGGGCACTCTGATGCAGTCTGACTGACACATACCTGAGTGACCAAACTGGGAAGGAGAAAGAAAAAGGGATTTGTTTTTTTGTTTTGTTTATTTTGTTTTGAGACAGAGTCTCACTATGTCATCCTGGCTAGAGTGCTGTGGTGTCACAGCTCACAGCAACCTCAAACTCTTGAACTTAAGCAATTCTCTTGCTTCAACCTCCCAAGTAGCTGGGACTATAGGCACCCACCATAACACCTGGCTATTTTTTTGTTGCAGTTGTTTAGCTGGCCCGAGCTGGGTTCAAACCCACCACCCTCGGTGTATGTGGCTGTTGCCATAACCACTGTGCTACAGGCGTTGAGCCATTTTTCTTTTTCTTTTTTTTTAAATTTCCTTGCTTATTTTTTATTTTTATTTCTTTGCTTTTTTTTGTTGTTGTTGAGACAGGGTCCCACCCTACGCCCTGAGCAGAGTGCAATCATGTTGTAGCTCACCGCAACCTCAGACTCGGGCTATGGGCACCCCGCTGCCTCAGCCTCCGGAAGCTGCTGGGATTACAGGTGCTTGCCGTGTGCCCAGCTGGGTTTTTTCATTTTGGGGGGAGTTGGCGTCTCACTCTCGCTCAGACGAGTCTCGAACTCCTGAGCTCAAGCAATTCTCCCTCCTCAGCCTCCCACAGTGCTGGGATTACAGGCGTGAGCCACCGCGCCCGGCGCATTTTCTTTTTTTTTTGAGACAGAGTCTCACTATGTTGCCCTCTATAGTGTTGTGGCATCACAGCTCACAGCAACCTCAAACTCTTGGGCTCAAGCGATTCTCTTGCCTTAGCCTCCAAAGTAGCTGGGACTACAGGCACCCGCCACAACGCCCAGCTATTTTATTGTTGTTGTTGTAATTGTCATTGTTGTTTTAGCTGGCCTGGGCCAGGTTCAAACCCACCACCCTTGGTATATGGCCAGTGCCCTACCCACCGAGCCACGGGCGCCACCCAGGAAAAAGCATTTGAAAATTTTTTTTGGCCAACTGTTTACAAATGTGTTGACAGCTATAAAATCAGTGATCTATGAACCTTACTAAACTCCAGGCAAGGTAAACACAAACCAAACCAATGTACAACACAATCAACTTGTTGAAAATCAGTGATAGAGATGAAATCTTAGAGAAGAAAAACATTACTTGTGGAGAAAAAGATTAAAATGACTACAAATTTCTGTTTGAAAACTAACCAAGCCAGAAAGCAATGGAACAGTATGTTTAAATTCCTGGGGGAAGGACAGACAGCTGGCTACACCCTCAGGTTCTGACCCACGGCCGGCTGACTCTGCAGATGCAACTGTGGGTGCACAGGGCTGATGGCGTCACCCTGAAATTCCACACCACCCAGTGCAACATCCTTAACACAGGACCTGAGAAAAGTAATCACCAACAGAGAAACATAGCAAATAATATTAATTAAACTTCTTTAGTTGGCTGGGAAATTATA
Organism: Loris lydekkerianus; assembly: GCA_963574355.1. Lineage (NCBI taxonomy): Eukaryota > Metazoa > Chordata > Mammalia > Primates > Lorisidae > Loris > Loris lydekkerianus. The sequence goes on along the minus strand of CAUYPK010110966.1, from coordinate 2,984 downwards.
CCACACGGAAACTCACTGAAACAGAAAATAGGTTAAAATATACCATGCAAGCCTTAAGCAAAAGAAACCTGTAAGGGCTATATCCCTGTTAAACTAAGTAGATTTCAAAGGGATATTACCAGGGATGAAGGAAAACATTCATAGTAATAAAAAGGTCAATTTATCACAAAGATATAATAATCATAATTGTACATACACCTAAAATGGGCCAGGCATAGAGATTCACACCTGTAATCCCAGAGCTATAGAAGGCTGAGGCAGAAGGATCACTTGAGCCCAGGAGTTTGAGACTTGTCTGGGCAACATAGCAAGACTCCATCTCTGCAAAAAATAGAAAAAAGTATCCAGGCATGGTGGTACTCCTGTAGTCCCAGCTACATGGGAGGCTGAGGCAAGCGGATCACTGAAGCCAGGGGCTCAATTGAGGCTACAGTGAGCCACAAATGCATCTCCCTATGCCAACATGGGTGACAGAGCAAGACCCTGTCTCTAATTAAAAAGAAATAAAAAGAATTGGCTCAGCGCCTATAGCTCAGCAGCTAGAGCCCCGGCCACATACACCAAAGCTGGCAGGTTCAAACCTAGCCCAGGCCTGCCAAACAATGACATCTACAAGCAAAAAATAGCCAGGTGTTGGCCTCTGTGCCCATAACTCAGTGAGTAGGACACCAGCCATATACACTGAAGATGGTGGGTTCAAGCCTGGCCCAGGCCAGCTAAGCAACAATGACAATGCAACCAAAAACTGGCTGGGCATTATGGCAGGCGCCTGTGGTCCCAGCTACTGGGGAGGCTGAGAAAAGAGAAACCCTTGAACCCAAGAGTTTGAGGTTGCTGTGAGCTGTGACACCACAGCACCCTACCCAGAGAGGCATATGAGACTCTGTCTAAAAAAAAAAAAAAAAAAAAAACAAAAAATAGCTGGGCGTTGTGATAGGAGCCTGTAGTCCCAGCTACTTAGGAGGCTGAGGTAAGAGAATCAGTTGGGCCCAAGAGTTTGAGGTTGCTGTGAGCTGTGACGTCGTGACACCCCACCAAGGATGTCCAATGAGACTGTCTCAAAAATAAATAAATAAATAATAAAAGAAAGAAAAGAAATCAAAAGAATAATATCAATTTTCAAATACAGAAGAGAACTCTCCCCAATATACTCTATGAGGCCAGCACTATGATGACAAAAAAACAAAGACATCACAAGAAAACTATAGACAAATATTTCTTATGAATATAGATACAAAAATCCTCAACAAAATACTAGCAAACTAAATCCAACCTCCTTCCCACAAAAGGGAAGAGAGATTTAACACCATGAACAAGAAGGATTTACCCAGGGTAAATGTAAGGTTGATGTAAGGTTGGTTCACTAGCTTAAAGAATCAATTAATGTAATATACCGAGTATCAAGGGAAAAGAATACAGAACAAAAACCACATAAGCACCTCTATAGACAGAAAAAACAACAATACTCCTTCCCTGACAAAAACACTTAGCAAACTAAGAACAGAAGGGAACTTCCCTAAACCTGACAGAGGGCATCTACAAAAAACCTCAGCTATCATACTAAAAATAAAAGACTGAAAGTTTTCTCCCTAAGATCAGAAAAGACAAGGACATTCATTCCTGCCAATTTTATTTAATCTTGTACTGGGAGTTCTAAGCAAGGCAATGAAGAAATAGAAATAAAAGGCATATAGACTAGAAAGAAACAAAACAATTTTATAGATGACATAATCTTGTTTATAAAAATTCCTAAAGAAGGCTTGGCGCCCGTAGCTCAGTGGTTAGGCTACTGGCCACATGTACCCAGTTTCGAACCTGGCCAGGGCCTGCTGAACAACAATGACAACCACAACAAAAAACATCCTGGCATTGTGGCGGGTGCCTATAGTCCCAGCTACTTGGGAGGCTGAGGCAAAAGAATGGCTTAAGCCCAAGAGTTTGAGGTTGCTATGAGCTGTGACGCCATAGCACTCTATCCAGGGCAACAAAGTGAGACTCTGTCCCCCCCAAAAATAAAAATAAATAAAATAGCATCAAAAATGCAACCCTTAGGGATATATTTGACAAAAACAATGTAAGACCTGCACACTGAAAATCACAAAACATTATTGAGAGAAATTACAGAAGTGCTAAATGAGGCTCGGCGCCTGTAGCTCAAGTGGCTAAGGCGCCAGCCACATACACCTGAGCTGGCAGGTTCAAATCCAGCCTGGGCCCACAAAACAACAACGATGGCTGTAACCAAAAAAAAAAAAAAAAAAATAGCCAGGCGTTGCGGTGGGTGCCGGTAGTCCAAGCTACTTGGGAGGCAGAGGCAAGAGAATTGCTTAAGCCTAGGGGTTGGAGGTTGCTGTGAGCTATGATGCCACGGCACTCTGCCCAAAGCAACAGCTTGAGGCTGTCTCAAAAAAAAAAAAAAAAAAGAAGTGCTAAATGAGTAGAAACGCCTCACATTCAAGGACTGGAATACTTCATATTATCAAGATGGCAATACAGAATATCTCTGACTTAACAATGGTTTGACCTATAATTTTTCAACTCTATGATAGTGGGAAAGTAATATGCATTTAGTAGAAACCATACCACAAGTACCCATACAACCATTCTGATTTTCACTTTTATTATTCAATAAATTATGAGATCCTTAACACTATATCATACAGTAGGAGATGCATTTGTGTGAGATGATTCTGTCCCACCGTGGGCTAATGGAAGTGTTCTAAGTACACGTGAGGCAAGCTGGAGTAAACTATGATGTTCCTTCAGGGGAGCAGCTTTGTTACATGCATTTCCAACTTATTATATTTTCTATTTTGATGGGTTTATTAAGATGTAATGCCAAGGAGAGGGATTAAAGATGGCAGCTGAGTAACAGCTTCCCTGTAACTGGGCCTGGCGAATCTGGGGAGACAAGACTCCAGACATCTCTGGCCGGTGGGACCTGCCTACAATCATCCCTTTGAGGACACAGAGAGCCAGCAAGG